>JAVTVY010028628.1:0-119889 GCA_036873755.1 Hanleya hanleyi
CCTGGAGTTAAGCCTGTGAAGGTATTGAAGAGGAAGAACACAGAAGGGTTAGATCTGACAGTGTGCCTGTTTTGCCAGGAGAAGAAAGTTGAGTGCTTGCAAACCGGTTTATTTGGAGGAAAAGCTCGGATTTCCGAGGTGATTGCGACAAGACGAAAGTTACAGGACACCAGCTCAGCAATCTTTCTGGATAATTTGAGTAAAATTTCTGAGACACAATGGAATTCAAGCGAGATGCATTGGCACAAGTCTTGTTATTGTAACTTTACGTCTGAAGATCGACTGAGTCGTCTGAGGCAGAAACAGAGCTCAACTTCAGGTGGTGGAGGTGAACCATCTGGTGAAACATTATCACGCACGTCATGTCGCAGGTCCCTTCAGATGAATCCAGGACAATGTTTTTTTTGTCAGCATCATGACGGTCGGAATGTGGCTACAATGTCGCTGTCCGGTAAAATTTTGTCACTAGCTAAACATGATCTAACGATGAGAGCCCGGCTGGCTAATGATGTTGACCTAGTGGCAGCTGAAGGGAAATATCATTTGAAATGCTGGGTTGAGTTTGAGCGACGCATGGTGAAAGCGCAACAAAAAGAATCCGCAGAGAGCGCGACTGACAAGGTATTGGAGAAATTTTGTTTGGAAGTGCAGACTGGATTATCTCTGGGTCATGTCTACGACATGGGGGGAAGTTTGGAAGAAGTACCAGCGGGTGTGTGAAGCAGAAACCACCACCCCACCATCTCGGTATCTGTCGAGACGACAATCTTTCTACGATGACGTCAGTAAACTTATTGGTTGGAAGACCAGTTTCGTGCCTCCGTTGGATCCACAATCGTGTCTTCTGATGTATCCCGGCGAGCAATCGGAGTTTGTCATAGCAAGGAATCTTGCAACATCGAGCCTGTCATCGGAGTCTGAAGATGATGTTGAACTCCTAAATATATCTAAAGGACACGACAACAGCCTGTATGATCTAATTCATAGCACCATGGAAATAATAATGGATTTAGATAATACCCCCGGCCACACATCTACCTTTACAGAAAATGACCAGGAACATGTGGAGATGGTAATTTCAGAGAGTCTGTATTTGTTCAATGGCGTGCTGATGGGGGGGGGGGGGCACCAGTACTGGAGGAAGATGTGGATGAAACCAGTCGGGATCAATCACGAAAAGGTGTAATGTGTAACTTGGCTCAAGATATCGTGTATGCCGTTTCTAAAAACCGGAAGCCTACACCAAAGCATGTAAGTTTGGGACTGTCTCTCCAGTTGGCTACCAGATCTGAGACTCTGGCTGACCTATTCCATTCTACAGGTAACACGATTGGCATGGGCACCATCCGGCGTATTGGTACATCGATTGCAAGCAATATTCAATGCCAATCGTGCTACCTGCAGAATGAAATAGATCAACCAGTGTCTCGGATCTGGTAGCCTGATGGAGAGACAGTCACAAACTTATATGCTTTGGTGTAAGCGTCCGATTTTTAGAAACTGCATACACGATATCTTGAGCCAAGTTACAATTGCACCTTTTGTGATTGTGACTGATTTCATCCACATCTTGCTCCAGTACTGGTGTCCCCCCCCCCCCATCAGCACGCCAATGAACAAATATAGAGTATCTGAAATTACCATCTCCACATGTTCCTGGTCAATTTCTGTCCAGGCAGATGTGTGGCCGGGGGTATTATCTAAATCCATTCTTATTTCCATGGCACTATGAATTAGCTCATGCAGGCTGTTGTCGTGTCACTGAGTTGGCATGTTCAGGCTCCGGCTGACAGCTTCGATGTTCCACAGACTGCTGCCTGTGTAAATTCCTGCCATCGTCTATTGTAACGCTGCACCAATGGGAACTGAGGCGTCTTCGTAGAAAGATTGCCGTCTCGACAGATACCGAGATGGTGGGGTGGTAGTTTCTGCTTAACAAACCCATTGGTACTTCTTCCAAACTTCCTCCATGTCGTCGACATGACCCAGACTTAATCCAGTCTGCATTTCCAAACAGATTCTCCAATACCTTGTCAGTCGCGATCTCTGTGGACTTTTTGTTGTGCTTTCACCATGCTTCGCTCAAACTCAACCCAACATTTCAAATGATATTTTCCTTCAGCTGCCACTAGGTCAACAACATTTAGCTAGTGACAAAATTTTACCGGACATAGACATTGTAGCCACATTGTGCATTTTCCGACCGTCATGGTGCTGACAAAACATACATTGTCCTGGATCCATCTTAAGGAACCTGCGATATGACGTACGTGATGATGTTTCACCAGATGATTCACCTCCACCGCCTGATGTTGAGCGCTGTTTCTGCCTCAGACGACTCAGTCGATCTTCAGACGTGAGTTACAATAACAAGACTTGTGTCAATGCACCTCGCTTGAATTTCATTGTGTCTCAGAAATTTTACTCATATTATCCAGAAAGGTTCCTGAGCTGGTGTCCTTTAACTTTGGTCTTGTCGCAATCACTTTGAGCTTTTCCTCCAAATGAACCGGTGTGCAAGCGTTCAACTTTCTTCTCCTGGCAAAACAGGCACACCGTCAAATCTAACCCTTCTGTGTTCTTCCTCTTCAATACCTTCACAGGCTTAACTCCAGGTCTCGTCATTTTCTCTGATACTGTGCTTTAGACCCTGTGAATGTATCAAAGTAAGAAAAGGCTCAGCATTAAGAGAATATGAAGACGCCTTTACACTGCTCAATTTTATTTTTATTCCGATTATTAGTTATAATTAGCAAACATTAATCCTTAGAAAATGGATTAACCACGACAGAACAGGGCACGTTTTCTGACTAGGAAATCCGGATGGAAATGTGCGTTTTCCGTAATAAAGAAGATAATTGCCCTTATATACTACGAATCTCCATGTATTTCAATGTGATTTTTAACTTATATTAAACTTCTAACTATTTAAAAACATCCAATACTCACAAGTATATACATTTTAGAAAAGCCAACAGCTAGTAGACTAGTGTAACACATTATTCTAAAAATGCTATATTTGGCCACCTGTGGTCAGCTGACCGCTATGTCCAAAAGATGCAGATATATACATGTCTGTTGGTCCTATGTTGTAGAACATGGCTTGTGATATTCATCTAGCATGGGGTTTGTAGTGTGAACTGTTTTGCCAGTGTGGTGAGATGCATAGAAAAACAATTATCTTCCCAGATCAGGTCGTTTCCAGAAATTCAGAGAAAAACGCATTTTTATGTCACGAACCCCTATATATTTCAATGTAATTTTCAAATTATAACAAGCTTCTGACTCATTAAAAACACTTCGTCGCCCACAAGTATTATATTTTCGGAAGGCGCAAGTTTTGTAGATTCAAATAGGACATTGTTGTAAAATGGCCAAATTTGACCCCCGGTGGTCAAAACTGACCACTGTGTCCGAAAAAAAGAAAATTTGAGCTTGCCATCCGACCCTACGTTGTTCAGGAATGTATTCTGCAGACATGTAACATGGGTGCCAGCTTCTAACAAAAAATGCCATCGAAAGTGCTCTTTCGTCTGTTTGGCCGGCCGACTAGGGTGTGTAGTGGTGTGTTTGAAAGACTGAGGGACCATTCTTGGTCTGAATTGGACGTGTGGGGTATCATGTCGAAGCTTTTGTCGAACAGCGTCCGACTGGTCAGGTGTGTCATAGAAGTAGGGGATATGGCTAGCATGCACAGACAGCAAATAGTGGAAAAGGGGCACTGGAATGGAATTTTAGCCTCCAGGTGAACCATCCGTGGTCCGAATGGGGCGTGTGGGGTTTCGTGGCGAAGGGCTCGTAGGGTAGCGTCGGATTGGACTGGTGTGTAGCCTAGTATCATCGTTCTGCAAATGTGCAGTCTGACAGTAGTATGGATGGATGGATCTACTTGGGCACTCCATCGTGGTACGATGGGCACTGGTCATGCAGGACATGCCGTGCAACCCGTTCCCCCAACCCTTCCTACACATTGTCCCTTGTAGTAGTGTCAATCTCTATAGTCCTTGACTATAGCCTAGTCTATCTCGCGGGCCATAAACTCTGGTTCATGTCGTATAGAGCTCTTATCCAATCAGAAGCCGCCATTTGAGAAACTACAGAGCTCGGAGCTGTGGGATGGGTCGGTTGAGAACTTGGAGCTCGGAGCTCTTGAAGCCGGAGCTTGGAGGTCTTGGAGATAGAACGTGAAGTCAACGCAGGGATGCGCACGTACCTGTGGTGCACCCTGTACACTATAGCCCGTAGTGCAAATGGTACATCAGGATGCGTGCGATGATACCAGTCCAATCCGACGCTACCCCACGAGCCCTTCACTACAAAACCCCACACAAACCTTTCGGACCATGAATGGTCCACCTCGAGTCTAAAATCCCATTCAAGTGCCCCTTTTCCACTATTTGCTGTCTGCGCATGCTAGCCATATACCCTACTTCTATGACACACCGGACTAGTTGGACGCTGTTCCACGAAAGCTTCGATATGATACCCAACACGTTCCATTCGGACAAAGAATGGTCCCTCAGTCTCTCAAACACACCACTACGCACTCCTAAAATGGCCGCTTTCGTTACCACTCGTACTGATGACGTCACCAATGACGCCACAGATGACATGGAAATCCCTCAAATCGTGGTCTACACAACGAGAGCTTCAAGATGACACCCTACACTTCATCTTTGGATGAGATATAGGACCTCAATCTCTCCCTACGCAACTCCAGAATGACCACTTTACTCACTACACCCCAACTGCGCATGCGCAGATTGACTTGAATTCCAATAAAAAACACGCCTATCTGACTATCCCACGAAAGCTTCACTAGGATACCCCAACCTCTCCATTTGGACCAAACATTGGTCCCTTGATTGCCCAAACATGTCATTGCTCATGCCCCAAATGACATTTTTTATTACTACTGCTGAACTGCGCACGAGTAGCACGATGCGACATCCAACAAAAACCATACCATTCGTCGTCTACATGCAGAGAGTTACAAGATTACACCTCGCAGGGTCCATATCTACCCCAAAAACCTTCATTCACACCCTCAATGCCTACTTTGAATAATACTCCTGATGACGTCACCCATGACGTCACAGATCATGTGGAGATCCCTCACGTCGTGGTCTACATACCGAGGGCTTCACTTTGACACCTCACACGACGCATTCGGGCCAAGAATGGTTCCTCAATCGCTCAAGCACACCCTCACGCACCCCCAAAACGCCCGCTTTCGCTACTACTCCTACTGTTGTATGTATGGTCCCTGTGTGACGTCATACCCAACAAATAGTGACAGTATCTTGTAAATATTCAAGCAATCAATGCTGAATAATATGTGGCCAACATTATAAAGATTGGATAATAAGTATGGAAGATAAAACTATTCTTGTAACCCTACCCCTATTATCACAAAAATTGTACTTTTTAACACAGTGTGGAATTTATATGGATATAGAGGGACGCCTCGCATGTATCTGTTTTGAGTTTCACATTTGCCCTGATCAGTTTTGGAAGTTTGTTATTTGATTCAATGTCAATTCACGGGTTTGATCGGTACATGTACATACATTACAATTATATTGAGATTGGTGGCGTATTTGCTAATTGAGCGGAAGCCAGGAAATACTGACCGCTGTATGTACTTGAAGTGGTCAGGAAACACTGACCATTGAAGATAGCTGATGGTTAATACAGTACCTGGTACGAGCGAGAGATTTGTCACATCAGGTCAATTGTATACTTGAATATAAACCTGATTTACACTGTATGTTATAAAAATGCATATGAATGAATTGTCTTCTGTTAAATGGATTAGTTTGAATCAGATGAATATTTGTGCGCGGTTATATATTCTGGGGAGATCTGAACGTCTATTTAATATGATAAAGCTATACATGTATATTATTTGAATCAGTGTGGTCAAACAGGCGAGCTCTGTCCGAGCAATGACCAGCAGTCAAGTTTCCATTCCGGTAGTTTCCCTAATTAAGTGTGAGAAAAAGAGTTGTGAGAAACTGAAGTTTAGACCGAGCCTGAGTTAAGTAGCTTGTTCACTCTACTGTATAAAAGTTCGATGTATACTATACTAGGCTAAGCATTAACACCATTGCTTCATCTGTACAGACGTTTTTGGTTATCATGATTTGCTGTACTTTGTCTATGTGATGATGCAGAAGTAAACAACAACAACCTCTGTTTATCTCAACGAGTTGTCTTGTAGTTCTTTGGATTGACCGAAGACGAACCTACAGAAAGGGTTATGTGGAGAAGATCCCCGTTGTCTTATGTCTTTCGCGCAAACCCATAAACTGCGGATAAGACGCGATAAGACTCAGGATTCTACAAGACGAGACAAGTATGGCGGATCAGACCGTGCGAGTTCAAGATCTGCAGGCCATTGCACAGGCCGTAACAACGTTAGTGAACGCCGTGCGTGCTGACAGTGCCGCTCACGAACAATCGCAAGTACAACGGTTGCGAAATCATGTTGCGGCCATTCGTAAGTGTGACGGACACATTCCAGCTGATGAGCACGAATGGCTGGATGAATTTGAGTCGGTAATAAGCTATATCGGACATTGAAGGCAGTCCGGCACATATTGAATCACGGAGGGCAGATGATGTGAACGCTCACGTGGAAGGTCGATCATCTCGTTCAAATATGTTGTCTGGAGTGAATGTGGACGAACCAGTACCAATGGAGGTCGATACCTCCGGACATCCTATCGACCGGTGGCTGAAGGACACACATGACATTAAGGACGCGGGCCCCACGACAGAGCTGTGAATCTCGTGATATCCGACTTCGGGGTATCGGAACTGTTGGACTATGCACTGGCCATCGCGTCACGCCCCTCGGATTTCTCAACTTTTCTCCAATCTACCATCATGTAGTTCTTGCGAACTTTGACGGCGTGCTTCAAACGATTGCGTTTGGCACTTTGTGTTTCAGAATAGGTGACAATGGGCCTATGGAACGTGCTGTTGATTTGGCGCGGAACTGTAGGACGGTGCTGGATTACGGCGGAGATGCCATGGAGATGATGTGGGCTACGGCAGCAGTTCAGCAGGCTTGATGCCTGTAAAAAACAGATAAGCTTTTCGTCACACCGTTACCCTCCCCTTCTTGCATAATATTAAGGATGCTTAGCGGCATGTGAACAGGATTAAGAACGTTTTATAAGTATCAGTATTGATGGTTGTATCACCCCATTCACAGAACATTCCTCAGTTAGCCATGTCAACCCGACCAAATAAAGGAGATGTTACAGGCAGGTGTTATACACCCATCTTCACCACCTTGGGCGTCGCCAACCACGCCTGGCACCCAACGGATGACACGGGCCGGTGCCAACCACGCCTGGCACCCAACGGAAAGGCAGACGAGGAGCCATGGTCTACGCTCACCGACTGATCAATGAAGTGTCCAGTCCCATCATCGACAGTGACGGAAGAAACTAAATTGCAAATTCACACCGGGTACCAAGGACAAAGGGATGCAAACCGTAAATTTGTAAACTTCATTTGTTGACTTTACGTTTAACTATCGATCTGGTTTCATGTAGACAACACCCTTCGCGGAATTACCTAACAGAGTCTGAGAGCCGGTAAAATTGAAGGTGTATTTTACTGTACTAGTTGTCAGGTGAGATTTGTTCGATTTTGCATGAAAATGTGTATTTTCATATTATCTTCTTTGTGTAGTCAATGCAGTATTTCGACCCGTAGCATGAAAATTACATATTTTGCCCTTATCTGAGAATTTTGATGAACCTTGCATATAGTCGTTTGATGTTTTGACTTCGATATTTTCCCTGCTGTAGCTCATCATGAAATTTATCCCACTCAAAGTTTTGTTTTGCTCGACGTGTTTATGTCACAATGATTTGACTTCAGGGTTATGCAGATAATGATGTTCGTTAGGGTCAACATGAACAGTGTTAACGTTATGACCAGATGCAAACGGTGAGATGCTCAAGTAAATAGACGTGTCATATACCTGTTATTTTGCTATAGTATATGAGTGGTTAACGAGAAGTTTTGATTAAGCATAGGTGCAAATGAGTCTTCCATTTTTGACTAACGATAATTTGACCTAGCATTTTGATGAATAACTGAATTTTGTTCAGACGTGGAATCAAATTTCGATTCAGGGTGCGATGCAGCCCATGCTTGTAGATTTTTAGATGTCGACAATTGTTGAGTTTGTCAATGCAAGAGCAGAAATGCTGATATTTTGAGATGCCGCTGTGCGTGATTGAGATTTGAAGACTAAAGAATCGGCAAGCGATGAGATCGATGATGAGATTTTTGATGTGCACTTATTGTTGAATGAAACCATAACAGAACTTGCGACATGCAGTTTATCTTCGATTATGAGTGTCTTATCTAACGTCACTAGTGATTTGTGTCTGGTGCAGTTGAGTCAAACTAACGATACAACCAGTAAGATATTAGATTTGTCCCAGGTCCGGCCGGCCTGTGGATTTGATTTTTCTCAACCTTCAATTGACATTGTGTTGGAAAAGTTAGTTAACTGTCATCCCTGCAGGATGGACATTTAACTTCCGGTGGGGAGGATATGTGGAATTTATATGGATATAGAGGGACGCCTCGCATGTATCTGTTTGAGTTTCACATTTGCCCTAATCAGTTTTGGAAGTTTGTTATTTGATTCAATGTCAATTCACGGGTTTGATCGGTACATGTACATACATTACAATTATATTGAGATTGGTGGCATATCTGCTAATTGAGCGGAAACCAGGAAATACTGACCGCTGTATGTACTTGAAGTGGTCAGGAAACACTGACCATTGAAGATAGCTGATGGTTAATACAGTAACTGGTACGAGCGAGAGATTTGTCACATCAGGTCAATTGTATACTTGAATATAAACCTGATTTACGCTGTATGTTATAGAAATGCATATAAATGAATTGTCTTCTGTTAAATGGATTAGTAAGAGTTTGAATCAGATGAATATTTGTGCGCGGTTATATATTTTGGGGAGATCTAGCAAACCTGAACGTCTATTTAATATGATAAAGCTATACATGTATATTATTTGAATCAGTGTGGTCAAACAGGCGAGCTCTGTCCGAGCAATGACCAGCACTCAAGTGTCCATTCCGGTAGTTTCCCTAATTAAGTGTTTGAGTTGTGAGAAACTGAAGTTTAAGCCGAGGCTGCGTTAAGTATCTTGTTTACTCTACTGTATAAAAGTTCGATGTATACTATACTAGGCTAAGCATTAACACCATTGCTTCATCTGTACAGACGTTTTTGGTTATCATGATTTGCTGTACTTTGTCTATGTGATGATGCAGAAGTAAACAACAACAACCTCTGTTTATCTCAACGAGTTTTGTTGTAGTTCTTTGGATTGACCGAAGACGAACCTACAGAAAGGGTTATGTTGAGAAGATCCCCGTTGTCTGATCTCTTTCGCGCAAGCCCATAAACTGCGGATAAGACGCAAAAAGTCCACAACAGGGATAATTTCAAAGTGATTAAAGGGGTAGTGAGTCCCAGTTTATCGACTCTTAACAAGTTGTTTCTTATTTGACGTCCTAAATCACATAAAAAACATAGTTTCGGTATGTGGGGGGGTGCAAGGTGACCCCTAGTAGCTCACGGACTAGTTCTATTTATTTATTTTTTCATTCGAATGATGAAGGGACATGATATCCATTTGCAGTTCACGAATAACACTATATACAAAATAACATAAAAGAGATGAGTATTAATATGTAAGTTAATATATAAATAAATAACATTACTGTTGACTCGATTACGGCTCTCTTAAATTGAATTAAATACGCATATGTACAGAATGGATTCAGTAAACTAAACTTTGTATACTGACAATTATACCATCAGTCAATGTGGTCTTGAATTAGTCTTTCTGAAACAATATTTTGTAACAACTAAGTCTAAATTTGTTGCGTTATTTAAAGTAGTTTACTTAATAAACAATACCTTTGCAACCTGCAAGGTGCAATAATCCATGGAGAATCAATATTATTTTTAAAACATAGTCTAAGAAGCCTTCTGCACCCGTTCAGTCTTCTTTTAGCGGTATTTTAGAAGTTGGAAACTAGTAACCAAACGAATTATTATGGACAACGGTTTCTTTGTTTCTTATCTGGTTCATTTATACCAGCTAATAAACAAATAAGTTGATATCCATAATATGAAAAATACAATTTATTGACTTGTTATGGATTTGATACATTTGAACGAGCGACAGAACCCCAAAACGTGGCTTAGTACGATCACTCCGTCGTACAAAAATGGTAGAACATGACCTAAAATGACCGTGAACATCATGTTTTAGTTTGTTGTCCTCACTTTGTCGTGTACTAACATAATCAACCAGTCATCATATGTCGGCGTCCATATATTCTGTGAATTTATATTACAGGGTTTTGTTTTGGGAGTAGTGATACAGTATAGAATCTTGAAAGTAACTTTACCAGAAATGTTTGATAAAATGTATATGATATGTAATCCTCACAATGTATTCGAGTACAACTGATGCATTATGTACAATTGTTTTCGACATATGTAAACTACAGCCCACGTGACATGATATTCCAATTGTGGCATGTGTCATGAAAAGTTGTTTGTGTATTTTGAACGTCTTTTTCATGTTTTGACCAATCGAATTCCCACTTACAAGAATACGACAAGTTATCTTCAGATAATCAGGTCCGAACACAGGCCCGAAAAACAAGAGTTTTGGGGAGTGTGGACGGTGGTATTACGGTGACGTGTCGACTTATGGGGTCTCTATATATAACCCCATGCTTTATATAAATCAACATCAAGGTGTGAAACGGACTTTGGGTGAATCGAGAAATAAACGGTTTACCGCCAAACAAAATACATCAGCATATTCTACAAGTATCACTTTATATATTCCCGTCGTCAAATTAGTAAATTTGTGCATTTTTTTACCTTTGCAGGGCGATTCAAAATCCAACCAGACTGTCCATCCATCTAGGAACAGCCCGATTATGGCGGGCTTCGTTCTCAATTCTGATTGGTCAATTGCAACAGCTGATCTGTGTGTGACCTCTCTTGCCGGAGGCGTGTCTCGACTGACCAATCAGAATTGAGAACGAAGCCCGCCTTCATGTACGTAGGGCTGATTACATTTTGAAATATGGGTCTGGCCGCTCGCCTAATTGGGCAGGTTATATGCCTTTGGGAAGATAGTTCGCATAAATAGATATATGACGAATAAATCTGGGAACAATCGTCCCTAACTAAATAAGGTAAAATTCAATAATAAAGTTTCATGGAAAAGCAAAGCATTATAGCTCACTATTCCAGTTGATAGTCGTGCGCTGACAATTGCTAGCGATAAATGGCGGAGTGAAATAATCATCACCTGGCCAGCCCGGGTTGAAGTTGACAGCGATGTATCAAATTACGACCCTGCATCATATGAAACAGATTCCTTCAAACAGAGAAACGTACAAGGCGTTCCGCAAGTGGTCGACATAAACGGCTATTCAAATGGAAGGCATAGTGTTGACATTTCTGCGATTCGAAATCAGCAGGTATTATCACATATGTTTTGTCTGTCGGCGTCATTAACACAAGTGGTATATCAATTTATTTTTGAAACTGACATTAGTTCGAGTTGTCTTATTTCGCGTTATTATGTGATAACATACTCTATATTAAGCCGGTATGTGTTTTTTGTATTCGGCCAATTTGGCAACGAAAACGCAATAGATGAAATGGAAATTGTGAGATCAAATAATTTATTTAAACAAGTGATATCAATTATCATATCACAAGACGGAAAAATGGAATCTGCAATGAATTTATGAAATAAATTACACACCAAGGGTAATACATCGAATTCTAACCTTCTGTGTTGTGCGTGTCGTGTGCAAATACATGTTGTAAATAGGGTAAACTTTCACATAGCAACAGGTTTTGCAAGAATACAAAATACTGCCTCGTGAAACAGCTCATCACAGTTGAGGGAGAGTGCGTTTACCTCCCCCCGCAATAACACAGTAACATTCTTTCCGTGATACACTGAATGAGCGCAAAGGCACTCGATATCTGAACCATTCGATTTTCCAGCCCTAAACTGCCCGCTAGTCTGTATGAGAAAAAATATATAATATAACTTCGTTCTTCTTAGCCCTTCGCCCACAAATGTAGACAAACGCGAGCCTGCTCGTGTTGGAAATGTCACTGTCCCGGTACTGTATCCATGGCAAGCACGTGACATGTAGGTCAACTTCTATACACGCTGGGGAATACCACCTCCAGTTCATTAGTTCTCATATTTCTGTGGTTAATCTTGGGCAAGAAATATGTATAAAAAATCAATAAAAAAATCAATAAAATATTTTATTTCTCTACACTGAAAGAATCACTGAGTTGTTTTGCACGATATATTTTTATGGCAAGCCAAGCAACACAGCTTGTATTTGCGGCGGGAGTAAAATGTACCCGCCGCGCTCAGAGAGAATCAGTTTTGCGCATTTGTTGATTATTTCTACATTCAAATATATCTCCTGGTTAGAATTGGATTCAAAACCTTCGTATCGGCATTTGTTGTGTAATAATTTACCGCTGGGACGTCTTTCATCCCTCGTCAAAACCCCTCGATTGCTGCGCAATCTCGGGGTTTTGACTCGGGATGAAAGACGACCCAGCGGTAAATTATTACACAACAAATACCTCTATGTCGGTTGTGAACCCTTAACCAAACACTTTACATAACATTCACTTTTTTTGTATGAAACGATCCGTGATTGGTTCAAAATAATTGTATAGGACAATAATCAACGCATGCGTCTATACAGCGCGTGATGAACGAGGAGGAACGGGCTTTGAAATGGTTATCATATGGCAGGCGTATGCATACGAGAAGAGATATAGGTCTGCCAATAGCGGTGTATACATTTTGATGCCTGTACGCTGTTGGTATTCGGTGTTTCGGAATGTTACCGATGGCACGAAAGAAATATTATAGACGATATGTTATCTATTTCATTCTTTCCGCTTTCCACCTGCATGTATTACACCAACATAATCAGTGATCTCCGAAACGAAAAACAAATTTGAAAGCGGAAACTTTATATCCTACTAGCTTATCTGATCAATAGGATCATAAATGTTCAAAATGGATGTGTAGCAGAAAGTAGCATTGTCGTTGTTTTTGCCTTTCTTGTATAGAAGAACTAAAAACTGTTTCATTGCAAATACTAGTTCCTCATTAATCCTGTAATTTCTGCGAAGAGAAACACCTAACCGTCACAGGCAGCCCGGATTGACATGTCGAATCCTTACTCGTCTGTTGGCTTTCCGTTACGAGGTTTATGTGGATAGTAAATGAATATTATGTTGTGGCGAGCATGAACGTTTTTATTTAAGTCTATTTAAATCTATTTATTTAAGCTCGCAGAGAATTGGGTCAGATGTAAATGAGGAAAACTGACATATTGTAAGTCTTTATGTCCAGATTAAAACTTGATCTTAATTTTCAATGCGAGTGGTGCAAAAAAATTGAGCCCTCAAGGTTATTGATGGCCTGCTTTTGTTTTAAAAACTCCTCCAACATTCCCAGTAATATATCTCAATTCCATATTTGGTTTTACGTAATATTTCGAACAAGGGCCGTATCTACAAATCTCCAGTAGCATTCATTCCAAACAACTTACGGTTCGGAGAAAACAGGCCTTTGCACGTTGGCTTTCAGAGCTAATTATAAGTGAAATTAAGATTGACACTAGGATAATCATTTACCAAGCAGGTTAAACGGATTTAGAGGCAAATTACGGACGTGGGCGTCAGAAATCGGGTACACCACGAAAAACCCTCGTTGAAATTGCTTGATTTGCTGGCGGGGGAGATCATATTTCTTTCAATTAAGTGTTAACTCAAACATAACGAACCCAGCACCATATGGTCAATATATCTTTACATGCAGACAGATAACAATGCCGATAGCACATATTCAGAAACAAGCACGGCCGATGTGCATACCTAAATATTATCGTAGAGAGATATTTGCGGTGGGAGATACCCAACACTAAAACTGGTTATCTTTTAAATATTTTTTTAATAATGCTACGCAAACATCAAGATATTCCCTTGGATATATTATCATCACTGACAAGAATTCCATGACTTTTCAACTAAAATACATGAGGGATGATATGTTGCACAGCATTAAACACATGCTTTAAATTGCGACACCGAAAACCCTGCGCACTATGATCGTTTATTCGATACTAGTGTGTATAATCATCAATTCATTCAAGTGAGTCACAATGGGTACGCTTCACGTCGTAGCCTTGTCGACCAGTGATGCAGTAGTGTTTGTTATTGACAATCGGAATCGTGTACACACGCCAAATAGCTACCGAGAGAGAGACATTCTATGTGATTAAAAATCCAATTATCAGTGGGGCATCACAATAATGATAAACTCTGAACCGAAACGGAAAAGTTAATATCAATTTTAGTATGATTGATGCTTCTTCTTGCTGTGTAAATAGCGATGCATTACGTAATTATGATGTTGCAGATTCACTATTTACTAATATCTTCAGAAACGAGCTCAGTTTAAAATAGTATAACCCACTACAATACATAGGCCCACTCCTGAGTGGACACTACCAGAACTGAAACAATCCCGTCTGCAGGCCGAAAGAAGATATAAATATATTAATACTTCCAGAACAATGTACTTTTACAATAATACAGAAAATCCCATTATCAGATCATCTGAATGATATACTTGCTCGGATTTTTTGTCTAGGGCAGGGGCTAGGTGAACACGTCGAGGCTGAGCACATGCACCAGAAAGACTTTACCTTGGAGCTTTACCGAGACTAATGATGCAAACGATATTCATTTTTGGTATTGAATTTAACTACTTGAAGAATGACTGAACATGACAATACCATGAACGACGTTTCAATATGTCCCGAAATGACGATACGGATACGCCACCAGCCGAGCACATCTTGTCAAATGGACTCGAAATATTTCTGATCAATATTGAAGCCAACCTGTCTCAAACTGTACCTAAATGTGTAGCACTACCACCTAACCGACGTCCCACAGGTTTGTCCCTGATAAGAACCCAGAACCAGTGATGTTTATTAACCACGATCGTCATCATCATATGGTGTTTGTTATGTTGGGCACCTCATTGCCTAGCATGGCCGCTGTACAAACTTTTTACCTTATCTATTTCTCGCTCAGTCTAATTTGGTTCGGACGTGCTCTTAATAATCAACCCTGCTATTAATCCGTTCATTCATATATTGACGAACGCAACAGTTCGATTTTTTTCGCAGACGCTAAGAATTAACAAAACAGTCCACGTAGGTTTTAGTTTCAACATCAAGTCCATAAACTTTTGTCCAGAGCAGATGTAAGGGAACAGATGTAAGGGATGGGGGCCTGGGGGCGCCAAAATGGCCCCCCCACCAAACTTTCTGTGCCATCTCCGGAACGACAAAAAATGGAGAGCTGAAACTCCATGATTTTATAGTTTAGTATATTGGAGTCATTTTGAGCCTATTTGCATAACCCCCGAGCAGAGGATCATGGGAAAATTCAAGATGGCGCCCACGTGGGATACCAGAAAAGTGATATTTTTGTCATATTTCTTCAAAATTTCTGCTCTTCCGCGATGAAAAGTGGGCAAAAACTATTTTATTTCACATCACATTAATCTACCTAGTATAATCCGTGGCGTGTCTGACTCCTCCTCGTACTCCTACTCCTCCTCCTCCTTTACTCACTGCACAGCGGATCGCATAGATGTGGCGCGGGATAGGGTGAGGCGAGAGGCCTGGGGTTTTCACTACCTGAGATTCCATGGGCCAGGCTTACACCCTACAGTAGAATGAGTCGACTGCGCATGCGCGATGAGTAGTGCGCGATGAGTAGTATAGAAAGGGCACGCGATCTCCTTATCCCTGTAGGTGTGGCGCGGGATAGGGTGGGGCGAGAGACCTGGTATTTTCGCTACCCGAGATTTCATGGGCCAGGATTGCACCCTATAGTAGAATGGGTCGACTGCGCATGCTCGATGAGTAGTGCGCGATGAGTAGCATAGAAAGGGCACGCGATCTCCCTATCCCTATAAACTAACCCATGGGGGTGAATGAACAAATTTCTCGTGCAGTTTTTGTGGAGAAATTGCACAAATGAAAAATTCGAAAAATCTGACCGAAAAATCGACCAAAAAATGACGTTTTTGAAAAATGACGTCACTGTGACGCCATCAAAGCGGCCATCTTGGATGTTTTACATTTTCTGGTAGAGCTTGCCCCAATGGTATAGTGTACATGTTTACCCCCTAGCTCAAGAGGTAAGAAAACTAATTAGGGGGTGGCCATTTCGGCTCCCCCCCCCTCCCCAGGCCACAACCGGTCTCAAAAGCCCAGGCCAGATAGGGTTAAGGAATGTTGAGTAACGTACATGAGCTTCAGCTGGTATACAGTGGTAATATATGTATAAGGATTCGACTTTTACTAATCTGAAATTTTCTGAATTATATAGATTTATATCATCATCTCTGTCTAGACGTGCGCTGCTTTGGCTTAGTATGTAACAGATTCGAACATTTACGTCTAATCGACAGAAAAAATGGTTATTCTCGTCTTGTCAACACGGGCTATGCTTCGCGTAGAATCTGGTGCGAAAGTTCATATGAATAAAGACAGTATGATCAAATACGACTTCATGGCGCGTTCCATTGGAAGTCAGCCCATTGGCCGGCTGCTAGTTCCAACGCTCGTTGTCAGTTTTGTATAAAAGTAGAATTGTCTATTCTAACATTTTCACACATGTTAGTAAATGAATTTCGAACCTTGTCGTTGTTGCACAAGCCATAACAGGCTTTACGCTAAGTATCAGTCCGAACTGTTGAACTTCACTACTGCGAAATTAAATGCTCGAAAAGCAAAGCGAACTTCGATGGGCTAGACCGATGAAATGGCCGTCGGTATAACGCACCATCCCAGTGTCAATAGCTGAACAATATGTAATAGTGCTGTAAGACAGTCAAATATTTACTATAATTTTCAAACTATCTATTTTTTATCTAAGGTGTACATAGTAGTAGATAGCCACGGGACCTGCCACGCTTGTCGTTCTACACGTCAGACTGCATCGTTTAATTAGCATAAGATGTAGAACTCAGTTGAATCGGCTAATGTGGTTCCTTCTTCACAGAATTATTATTCAGTGTGAAACGTAAATCATATAATGGAAATACCAGTGCCCCCAGCATCTATTTAGTGTACTGCCATTTCAATAAATTCAGGTGTCGAATGCATTTGAAGATGAACTAGATAGCAAAGAGCACACACCGTACAGACATGTCTACTTGGGCTTCCTTGATTCTCTATACCACATGTACTTCTGGTTGGTTGGTTGTTTTAAGTTTAACGTCGCACCTAACCTTATTGGTTACACGGCGACGATGACCCAAACAAACATACCCCAACAAAACCCTAAACCTAACAAAAACCCAACCAAAACTACAAAACAATTTGAATTTCGAATTTTGGCAATTAGGCTCTACAGACACTGATCAAAATAGATCCTCAGAGAGCCTAATCTGTTTGGTACTTTAATCTACCTCCTGTGCCAGACAAACATGGTATGGTAAACCATGCTGCCCCAAGCTGGAGGGCCATGTACTTCTGAACACCTTTATTCCTTAACAATATTTGCGTACAATAAAATTGATCACCGGAATATTAATGTCAGAAGCCATAATGCGCTCTTCAGTTCTACTGCACTTAATGGATATCATTCATTTTTGTGACGATTTAGGACGTCACAAAACAGTATTGCAGAAACTTATAAAACGGCTATACCACCAACCGCCTCCACTCAAACTTCCTCAAATTTGGCGAAACATATCGCATGCTGAATAACCTAACAACGAAAATCATATGGATTAAAATACTGATCAGCGATACGAATATTTTTGGAACATCAAGATGTCTTGCTCGCACCATTTGAAACTGCTGACCGCTTCTCTCTCGCAGGAAACTAGCCCTCATTAAGACTTTATGTATAGAATGTCTTGCTGACATTGTTGAAAACAGTTGACCGCTTCTCTCTTGTTTGAAACCATTTTGTGTTTTTATTTCTTTTAATTCATACACAGTTGAAATTGGTGCTGTCATGCGAAATAGTTCTTTCGATTCTTGATTGGGAAATTCTTCTATGGACGACGGCTGAATATTGAATGTCGGATCTGACACTTTCTAGTAATGTGAATACTGTATTGACAAATTCATAATAGATACTGGATCTTCCTTTTCGCAGGTATTATTTCAATTACCTGTTATACAATCTTTTTAAAAGGCAATTTCAGTTGGACTGTATCCCAGAGTGGGGTATGTTTCATCTAACTTCAAAAATGGAACTAAAGAAGATGGCAAAAATCCATTTTCGAATGAGATGTATTTAGCGAAGTAATTTACATGAACTGAGGTACATATTTACAGCATACCTTTGGTGTGGATGCTGAATGAATTAGGTATTTGGAGTATACAATATGAAATTCTTTAATAGATGACGGCTTAGAAGCTTGTATTTAAAAGTGTATGTATCTTCAGCGAAACATCATTTCCATAACAGTGAAGGTGCTATACATAAAATTGCCTATAATGTCAGTTATAGGCGAAACCAAGAACATTTTATGGCACTTAAATGATGAATATCGTTGCTCAATAACTATCTGAGCCAATGGGACTTATTGTGAAAACAGACCAGAACTTTTACCGAATGAAGACTAAAACAAAATATAAGTATCTTGGCAAGACCACATGAAAGATATGAAAGAAAGATATCTGATACTAAATAGCTCACTAACTTTCTGCAGTATTCGATTGCCATGAGAAAATTCTGTAGAGATCCAAGGTTTTCTTACACAACGATTGTTCGCAGAAGTATTGCTGAGAAAAGTGGGTCGTACTAAAAACTGCGCGGAACTGCGCGGAACTGCGCGGAGCTTAATTTCAACTGCGTTTGGATTATTTGATGGATTTTTCTTTATTTGCTGACGAGCAGAATATTGATATTAATAAAACAGACAACAAGATCCGCAAAATGCGAATCTGTAGACTATATGTCGCTTGAAACGAGAGAGAACGAAATTCAAATGCGCGAAAATTATGTTTCACTGCCCGGAGATTCGCTTCGCTGGAATGGAATCGTTAATATTAGAGCACCTTATCCTACCTTATTCGTTATCATCTCACTTGGAATCATTTGATATGCTTTCTTCAACTGAGTCTTATGTGTGGAAGTTCAACTCTCCGTAAGTATATATTGGCTGGTATCAATATAAACTGCGCGGAAATCGTGTTTCACTCCACTCAGATTCGCTTCGCTCGAACCAAGTCCGATGTGTATGAATTGTATCTGTCCGAACGTAAATTGAGTATAAATTTTAACTGCGCGGAAATCGAGCCCGTAAGCAAATTTGGCATAAAGTTCAACTGCGCGGAAATCCATGACAGCTTCACCCCACGCAGATTCTACTGGATTGAACAAAGTCTGATGTGTATGCTCGTCAATGCAGATAGTTAAGTTATAATTTATTAATATGTGTTAATACTTTTGGTTATTACACATATCTGGGTATATAGGGGAGTAATTCTCTTACACACAAAGGAAAACGAAATATCGGGTATATCCGAACCTTGAGCTTTCAAACGGTTTGGGTGACGCATTGTGCATGCACCTCAGATTTATATAAATCTAAATCGAATAAATATAATCCACACATTCTCATCATAGTCTCACTTCCTATATGATATCTGATAATAGTTTGTAGATAAGATAATTAAAATTGAGGGTTTTTCAAGGTAAAACAGGGTGTATTGATATCGGTATTTCAACATAACCCCTCCAGAATGTTGAGGTCAGAAATGTGGACCATTTGACCAAGTGGACTAGGCCTACATCATAACGCTCACGTCTATATTACAAAATAAGGGATATAGCTTTATCTTGCAGCCGATTTGCTTAAACATGGTCGGGGTGATATACAACTACAATATTTGAATATTTGCACCTACCTGTTCGAGGAACGACGAATAAAAAACTAAATCAAGCATATCCACATCCATTCCACTGAAAGGGAGAGCATTTTCATGCCTACTCCAACAGGCAAATGTTATACCCACGGTAACGATACCAACAGGTGGGAATACGCTTTTGTATTCTCTCAATACTTTCTTGCTTAATTCATGCAACATTCACTCCTTTCATTATTAGCAAATTAAACTGTTTTTTTTTTTCAAATTAGTATCGAAACCATTGGTGAGATATATCTCAAAATGTGAAGATAAATATACTATGACGATAGAGCAGGTCAGCATGGTATTTTGTAAAGGTCTGGTTCTCCCGTGAGATCCATAATCTTGACATGACGCTGATGGAGTTAGCGGCAACTTTATGTGGAGCGGTTCTTGTTAAAAACAACACACTATTAATTTGTCCCATTACGTCTCAGGTTAAACCGGTTCAGTTCGCCCCAGGAAAACTGACCTTCTCGTACTTTAACCTGGAACTACATACTGATGTTGTTGATTGCCAGTCATTCCGCTTCACGTGAAATGTACCAAACCACACTCCAACCCAATACAATTTTGAGAACGCAAACTGTGTTCTGAGACGAACACTTTTCGTCCGTCTGAGCTGGTCACGTGGGTATCGTCGTTTGATTGTGTCCTGTACATAACACAGGGTCGCCACTGTCACAATATGTTTAGGAATAAATCGAGACTTACTAAGTTAGCGAAACATAATGAAGTTAGCTATGATATTATCCAATAATAACACAACTGGGCATTATCTGAAGCAGTACTGAGGGTAATATTATAGCCAAGCTCCACAGAACAAATATTTTGCAGCTAATTCTGCCAACCTACTCCCTCATCTTTGGAATCGTGTATACGAATCCTTTTCTTTCGGTTGGAAATGCTAAATTTACATATGCCACCAATGGTAACGGTGCAACAGAAACACATTGATGAGTCACCATGACCGTCGGCAATCAAATTGTCTACGAGATGAAGCAGCTAAGACACAACCAGTTCGAACCATTTCGTCAAATGGAAAATATACTCTTTCTTGTCGATATTGAGGCCAATTCCAAACGACAATTCACAGTAATGCCTCAGATAAGTTCCCAGAACCAGCAATGTTCGAAAACGACGAACGTCATCATCATAGTGTGTTTGCTATGCTGGACAACTGATTGTGTATCATGGCTGTTGTAAATCTTTTTCCTGATTGTATTTTGCAGACTTTCTACTTTAGTGTGTACGTGCTCGTGGTTATCAACTCCACTATCAACCCTTTAATTAATGTTCTGACAAGCGTCACAATTCGATCTAGAATAGCCGGTTTGGCAAATGCTTTGGACATAACTGACTACGAGGCTGTTAACCTGTCTGTTGTCCACAGCACATGTGGACGTTGAGAACGTTGTCTTTCGGAATGATAAATCTTTTCTGGTATACAGCCTCATTATACTCTTTTGTTGACGATGGTACTTGGAAATGCGGACGACAATGCCGGAGATGAAATTCAGCTGGGAGATGAAATTGGTTAACCCTACCTGGCCTGGGGGGGGGGGCGGAAAGTGCCCCCTAGTGAACTTTTCTCTGCTGCTCCGAAACGACAAAACCAAGGAGGCTGAACCGTGGTGACTTTTAAGCTTATCTTATTGGGGTCATTTTGAGCCTATTTTCATATACCCCCGGGCAGAGGATCATGGATCATGGGTAAATTCAAAATGGCGGCCATGTGGTATCCGCGAAAGTCGTGTTTTTCAATCTTTTCGCTCCATTTCTTCACATTTTCCTTGCCTAAAAGGCCTTGGAAGTATTTTATGTATGCAAAACTAATTATTCTATATTTTATTTTATTTTGTCCGAGAGAAAAATCGCAAAAATGAAAATTTCGAAAAATCGACCCCAAAAAGGCCAAAAATGGCTTCTGAGAAGATGACGTCACTGTGATGTCATCATGGCGGCCATCTTGGATTTTTTTACATTTCCCGGTAGAGCTTGAACCAAAGATACTGTGTGGTAAGTTCTATTTGAATATGAGACTTGGAATAATTACACGCCGGGAAAGATGTTCGATCTTGTATGACAACTTCAGAGCTTTTCATTCGGGGACTGCAATTCCATAGCTCTATGCTCTATCGGTGTCAATGTGTACAAATTGGAGCAACTTGCTCCCAAACGAGATCGGGTAATGCTGGCGTTCCACAGGGATCGCTCCTTGGGCGCTTCTTTTTCTGCTTTATATCAATGATATTGTTGAAAAGCTTATTGGTATCCCTCGCCTGTTTACAGACGATACGTGTGTGATGTATAAGTCACCTAATATTCTTGAGATTGAAGAGATAATGAATGATGACCTTCAGAAGTTACACGATCGGTCTCAACAATGGCTACTAAACTTTAATGCATTAACACCGTCTTATTATTGATTAGCAACAAAAACTTAGTAAATCCGCCTGAAATTTATCTCAACAATACTTGCCTCCCAATATCTGATAATCATTGTCATCTTGGTTTGGTACTTCAAAGTGACTGTAAATGGCGAAGCCATATCGGTAGTATAAGTTCAATAGTATGTACAAGAATTAGAATTTTGCGTAAATTTAAATTTAAACTTAGAAGGAAAACGTTGAACCAAATTTATATCAGCTCCATCAGACCGACAATGGAATATGGTTCTGTAGTATGGGATAACCGTGCCCAAGAACAAAGTGAAAGACTAGAAAAGTTACAACTGGCCGCCGCACGTATTGTTACTGGGTTACCGGCTTATGCTTCAAGAGAATCCCTTTATTTTGAAAGTGGGTGGGAAACGCTAAAAACAAGGAGGGAAATCTCCAAATTATCAATGTATAAAATCCATACTGGCGAAGCACCTAAATATTTAACAAACTTGGTCACTCCTCTTGTTGGTGAATTAACACCATATCTTCTTAGAAATGCCAACAATTATGTCATACCAAGATCAAGCATAACACTTTTTAAAAATTCGTTTATCCCATCTGACATTAACCAGTGGAACAATCTGACACTGGAGACAAGAAACTCTACATCCTATAATTCATTTGAGTCCAAACTCTCTAACAGAAATCTACCACTATCATACCACCCTCTTGGATCTAGAAAACTAGACATACTTTACACAAAATTGCGTCACGGCTGCAGCCAACTGAACGCTGATTTACATCGTGTAAACCTTCATGAACACGGACACTGCTCTTGCGGGGAACGAACTGAAAATGCTGAACATTTTTTAATTTACTGTCCACTTTTCGAAGAACTTAGAACGGAACTATTTGATAATATCCCGCTTAATATTACCGTTCACCAAATGTTGTGGGGTAGTCCATCCCTTTCTGTTTCTAATAACACCAAAATATTAAGCTCTGTCCAAAAATTTATAAAAGACAGTGAAAGATTCGATTAATCTATGTTCATTACAATGGAAAGTTCCACGGTCCGTCGTTAATAGTAAACACCAAAGACACCAACGGGTGCGTATACGGCCTCTATATATTTTTGCTAATGGCTCTAAAATGAGGTACATGAAACAGCAGTACTGGACTTTTATATGAAGCAAATTACAATGGTATTTTAAGCGTGATAAATTATCAATATCACAGAGTATTAGTAATGGTAGTCATTCTGTAGAGTTCAATTTGTTCTACAAGCTGCAAGAAAGAAAATTTATGCAGATCTAACACTTGATTTTTGACAAACTCCGAAGTAGACGACTAATTAAAATGGACAGACTTCAGAACTGCACACAGTAGTTGGTTGAACATCTCAAGGCTGCGACTATCAGTAATTATCATTAATGGTCTTCAAAAATTTAGCAGCAATATCACTAAGTTTTATAATGCATATCTTGGAAATGAGTGAGCTAGCTTAAAAGTGTGTGATATCCGCTTTGATAAATAGTAAACGCCAAAGACACCAACGGGTACGTATATGGCCTCTATATATCTTTGCTGATGGCTCTAAAATGAGTAACCAACATACTCATGTATAACAAAACGAAGACTTAGATATATATATATATCTGTTTGTATATATAAACTTTGTACATTCGTATTGTATCAATATTACAAACGTGTATCATGCTATTGAAAAGTGGGTGAAATCCACGATACCGGTTTAGCAGTATAATATACAGTTTTAGCTCATATTCTACATTATGTGTAGTGTTTTTCTCTCTATATATATATATATATTGCTTATATGCATTGTTAATATAAGGCTTTCTCGTTTGCTCTATTTTGTATTGTTTAGTACCTGTATTCGGAGAGGGGGAAATAAGTTGAAAGAACATGTCCCCAATCCTTTTGTTAAAATGCAATAAAATAAGTTTAAAACAAAACAAAACATAGCTCTATGTTGATTTTGCATGAAGAAACAGAATCAAAGTTTCATGTGAACCTTAATCTTGGGGATCAACTTTTCCTTCCGTGGTACGAAGAGCAACAGTTTTCTCCTAAGAATGAATCATGCTGAGTGTGAAATTATCTTTCTCATGGGAAATGACAACTTGTTCTGATAGCCCCATGTGATTGTTGACGGCGAATTAGCCTGGTGTTATGTATGCTATGATTTATCATTCTAACTTGGTGATAATGCTATTATTATGGACGCGGAAATTCTTCAATGGACGACGGCTGAATATTGAAGACTGACTACATGCATGTATTGTACTACACGTGTGAATACCAGAACATTATATAGTTATGTAGTTGAGGATAAAATGTCTACTTAACTCATTAATAGTTACCCTAGTTATAGCAACTAAGGTGGATGTATTAGCTATCATAATCTTGGAATCCTGCTTAACTCCGTGTTAGTTATCATAATCTTGGAATCCTGCTCAACTCCGTGTTAGTTATAATAATCTTGGAATCCTGCTCAATTCCGTGTTAGTTATCAAATCTTGGAATCCTGTTCAAATCCGTGTTAGTTATCATAATCTTGGAATCCTGCTCAACTCCGTGTTAGTTATCATAATCTTGGAATCCTGCTCGACTCCGTGCTAGTTATCAAATCTTGGAATCCTGCTCAACTCCGTGTTAGTTATCATAATCTTGGAATCCTGTTCCACTCCGTGTTAGTTGTCATAATCTTGGAATCCTGCTCAACTCAGTATTGCTTCTCATAATCTTGGAATCCTGCTCAACTCCGTGTTAGTTATCAAATCTTGGAATTCTGCTCAACTCCGTGTTAGTTATCATAATCTTGGAATCCTGCTCAACTCCGTGTTAGTTATCATAATCTTGGAATCCTGC
Organism: Hanleya hanleyi; assembly: GCA_036873755.1. Lineage (NCBI taxonomy): Eukaryota > Metazoa > Mollusca > Polyplacophora > Lepidopleurida > Hanleyidae > Hanleya > Hanleya hanleyi. Next base: position 25,380 of record JAVTVY010028628.1, read on the forward strand.
TCAACTGCGTGTTAGTTATCAAATCTTATTCAACTCCGTGCTATTTATCATAATCTTTGAATCCTGTTCAACTCCGCGTTAGTTATCATAATCTTGGAATCCTGCTCAACTCCGTGCTAGTTATCATAATCTTGGAATCCTGTTCAACTCCGCGTTAGTTATCATAATCTTGGAATCCTGCTCAACTCGGTGTTATCATAATCTTGGAATCCTGCTCAACTCAGTGTTAGTTATCATAATCTTGGAATCCTGCTCAACTCCGTGTTAGTTATCATAATCTTGGAATCCTGCTCAACTCAGTGTTATCATAATCTTGGAATCCTGCTCAACTCCGTGTTAGTTATCATAATCTTGGAATCCTGTTCAACTCAGTGTTGGTTATCATAATCTTGGAATCCTGCTCAACTCCGTGCTAGTTATCATAATCCTGGAATCCTGCTCAACTCAGTGTTGTCATAATCTTGGAATCCTGCTCAACTCCGTGTTAGTTATCATAATCTTGAAATCCTGCTCAACTCCGTGCTAGTTATCATAATCTTGGAATCCTGTTCAACTCCGCGTTAGTTATTATAATTTTGGAATCCTGCTTAACTCAGTGTTATCATAATCTTGGAAACCTGCTCAACTCAGTGTTAGTTATCATAATCTTGGAAACTTGCTCAACTCCGTGTTAGTTATCATAATCTTGGAATCCTGCTCAACTCCGTGTTAGTTATCATAATCTTGGAATCCTGCTCAACTCCGTGTTAGTTATCATAATCTTGGAATTCTGCTCAACTCCGTGTTAGTTATCATAATCTTGGAATCCTGCTCAGCTCAGTGTTAATTATCATAATCTTGGAATCCTGCTCAACTGCGTGTTAGTTATCAAATCTTATTCAACTCCGTGCTATTTATCATAATCTTTGAATCCTGTTCAACTCCGCGTTAGTTATCATAATCTTGGAATCCTGCTCAACTCCGTGCTAGTTATCATAATCTTGGAATCCTGCTCAACTCGGTGTTATCATAATCTTGGAATCCTGCTCAACTCAGTGTTAGTTATCATAATTTTGGAATCCTGCTCAACTCCGTGTTAGTTATCATAATCTTGGAATCCTGCTCAACTCAGTGTTATCATAATCTTGGAATCCTGCTCAACTCCGTGTTAGTTATCATAATCTTGGAATTCTGCTCAACTCCGTGTTAGTTATCATAATCTTGGAATCCTGCTCAGCTCAGTGTTAGTTATCCTAATCTTGGAATCCTGCTCAACTCCGTGTTAGTTATCATAATCTTGGAATCCTGCTCAACTCCGTGCTAGTTATCATAATCTTGGAGTCCTGTTCAACTCCGTGTTAGTTATCATAATCTTGGAATCCTGCTCAACTCAGTGTTATCATAATCTTGGAATCCTGCTCAACTCCGTGTTAGTTATCATAATCTTGGAACCCTGCTCGACTCCGTGTTAGTTATAATAATCTTGGAATCCTGCTCAACTACGTGTTAGTTATCATAATCTTGGAATCCTGCTCAACTCCGTGCTAGTTATCATAATCTTGGAATCCTCAACTCAGTGTTAGTTATCATAATCTTCGAATCCTGCTCAACTCCGTGTTAGTTATGATAATCTTGGAATCCTGCTCAACTCCGTGCTAGTTATCATAATCTTGGAAACCTGCTCAACTCAGTGTTAGTTATCATTATCTTGGAATCCTGCTCAACTCAGTGTTATCATAATCTTGAAATCCTGCTCAACTCCGTGTTAGTTATCATAATCTTGGAATCCTGCTCAACTACGTGTTAGTTATCAAATCTTGGAATCCTGCTCAACTCCGTGTTAGTTATCATAATCTTGGAATCCTGCTCAACTCCGTGCTAGTTATCAAATCTTGGAATCCTGCTCAACTCCGTGTTAGTTATCATAATCTTGGAATCCTGTTCCACTCCGTGTTAGTTGTCATAATCTTGGAATCCTGCTCAACTCAGTATTGCTTCTCATAATCTTGGAATCCTGCTCAACTCCGTGCTAGTTATCAAATCTTGGAATTCTGCTCAACTCCGTGTTAGTTATCATAATCTTGGAATCCTGCTCAACTCCGTGTTAGTTATCATAATCTTGGAATCCTGCTCAACTGCGTGTTAGTTATCAAATCTTATTCAACTCCGTGCTATTTATCATAATCTTTGAATCCTGTTCAACTCCGCGTTAGTTATCATAATCTTGGAATCCTGCTCAACTCCGTGCTAGTTATCATAATCTTGGAATCCTGTTCAACTCCGCGTTAGTTATCATAATCTTGGAATCCTGCTCAACTCGGTGTTATCATAATCTTGGAATCCTGCTCAACTCAGTGTTAGTTATCATAATCTTGGAATCCTGCTCAACTCCGTGTTAGTTATCATAATCTTGGAATCCTGCTCAACTCAGTGTTATCATAATCTTGGAATCCTGCTCAACTCCGTGTTAGTTATCATAATCTTGGAATCCTGTTCAACTCAGTGTTGGTTATCATAATCTTGGAATCCTGCTCAACTCCGTGCTAGTTATCATAATCCTGGAATCCTGCTCAACTCAGTGTTATCATAATCTTGGAATCCTGCTCAACTCCGTGTTAGTTATCATAATCTTGAAATCCTGCTCAACTCCGTGCTAGTTATCATAATCTTGGAATCCTGTTCAACTCCGCGTTAGTTATTATAATTTTGGAATCCTGCTTAACTCAGTGTTATCATAATCTTGGAAACCTGCTCAACTCAGTGTTAGTTATCATAATCTTGGAAACTTGCTCAACTCCGTGTTAGTTATCATAATCTTGGAATCCTGCTCCACTCCGTGTTAGTTATCATAATCTTGGAATCCTGCTCAACTACGTGTTAGTTATCAAATCTTGGAATCCTGCTCAACTCCGTGTTAGTTATCATAATCTTGGAATCCTGCTCAACTCCGTGCTAGTTATCAAATCTTGGAATCCTGCTCAACTCCGTGTTAGTTATCATAATCTTGGAATCCTGTTCCACTCCGTGTTAGTTGTCATAATCTTGGAATCCTGCTCAACTCAGTATTGCTTCTCATAATCTTGGAATCCTGCTCAACTCCGTGTTAGTTATCATAATCTTGGAATTCTGCTCAACTCCGTGTTAGTTATCATAATCTTGGAATCCTGCTCAGCTCAGTGTTAGTTATCATAATCTTGGAATCCTGCTCAACTGCGTGTTAGTTATCAAATCTTATTCAACTCCGTGCTATTTATCATAATCTTTGAATCCTGTTCAACTCCGCGTTAGTTATCATAATCTTGGAATCCTGCTCAACTCCGTGCTAGTTATCATAATCTTGGAATCCTGTTCAACTCCGCGTTAGTTATCATAATCTTGGAATCCTGCTCAACTCGGTGTTATCATAATCTTGGAATCCTGCTCAACTCAGTGTTAGTTATCATAATCTTGGAATCCTGCTCAACTCCGTGTTAGTTATCATAATCTTGGAATCCTGCTCAACTCAGTGTTATCATAATCTTGGAATCCTGCTCAACTCCGTGTTAGTTATCATAATCTTGGAATTCTGCTCAACTCCGTGTTAGTTATCATAATCTTGGAATCCTGCTCAGCTCAGTGTTAGTTATCCTAATCTTGGAATCCTGCTCAACTCCGTGTTAGTTATCATAATCTTGGAATCCTGCTCAACTCCGTGCTAGTTATCATAATCTTGGAGTCCTGTTCAACTCCGTGTTAGTTATCATAATCTTGGAATCCTGCTCAACTCAGTGTTATCATAATCTTGGAATCCTGCTCAACTCCGTGTTAGTTATCATAATCTTGGAACCCTGCTCGACTCTGTGTTAGTTATAATAATCTTGGAATCCTGCTCAACTCCGTGTTAGTTATCATAATCTTGGAATCCTGCTCAACTCCGTACTAGTTATCATAATCTTGGAATCCTCAACTCAGTGTTAGTTATCATAATCTTCGAATCCTGCTCAACTCCGTGTTAGTTATGATAATCTTGGAATCCTGCTCAACTCCGTGCTAGTTATCATAATCTTGGAAACCTGCTCAACTCAGTGTTAGTTATCATTATCTTGGAATCCTGCTCAACTCAGTGTTATCATAATCTTGAAATCCTGCTCAACTCCGTGTTAGTTATCATAATCTTGGAATCCTGCTCAACTACGTGTTAGTTATCAAATCTTGGAATCCTGCTCAACTCCGTGTTAGTTATCATAATCTTGGAATCCTGCTCAACTCAGTGTTAATAGTTATCATAATCTTGGAATCCTGCTCAACTCAGTGTTAGTTATCATAATCTTGGAATCCTGCTCAACTCAGTGTTAGTTATCATAATCTTAGAATCCTGCTCAACTCAGTATGATAATTATCATGATCATGCAGGTAAGTATAATAAACAGAACTGGACCCCTCGACGAACATTACTCCCGTGCTTTGTAACGGAGAGCTGAAATATTGACTGTGGCTTATCATATCCAGTACTCAACATATGCATTCCACTCCGTCTAGAACGCTATATCAACACGTATTGACCTTGTCCACTCTACTCTTGTAATACCAGCCTCATTCAGCATCGTACACAGCAAATGTGTACAGTATATGCAGTCTAATAACGTAGGAAATTCAATAACGTTACTGGACTGATCAATAATACCAATTTTAATTTATCATCGAAAGCAGTCACATTTTTAATATTTGCTCGACTGACACATGGCATTTATACGAGGTGTCTGGGCATTTTTCCCACAGCGATTGTTTATCAATAGTACGTTTTGTAAAAAGTAGGCAAATAGGTAAATAAAGGTGAATACAAAATGTCGTTCATGATAAATCACCAATATCTAGAATAACTCATCGCCTAGATCATAGGCATATGTGTTCACTTCCTTTATTAACGTTTTCCCTTACAGAACGGGAAAAATAATGGAAAACCTGCTATAACAATTGTGACATAGGCAGATATATTTCACTTGTCATTGAGCGCACGCAAAGCGAATACCCTACCTAACATTTGGATTATATAATTTATCAGTGACTGAGAAATAAAGACTTTTACAGAAATATATTGCTAAACAAGATGAGGTATCTGTTTCGGTGAAAAATAATGGTATACAAATTCCAGACAAATTACCTTCTGACTAGATAACTGATGAGGAAAAAGACATCATGATAATCATTCGTCTTGTACTCTTCTTTTCAACTAGAGCTGGGCTCACAGTTGCAGATTAAACGACTTTCTGACCCAAGGTTATCGATGTCCAGATTAAACTGCCGATTATTATATACAACTGTGGCTTCTCATACCAAGTATTGCCTTTGGAAGTGAGGTCAAATATCAATCCATCAAAAACATGCTTATACCACCCAATTATCCCCTAACCGTATTAAGTAAAATATTTAAGAATTTTCAGTAATATTGATTAATCAGTTAACATGGATTATTACTATATTATTGCTTGATAATACGATTTTGTATCAAAACAAATATGTGATAATGACCATATTGAACAAAATAATCCCTTTGAAAAAAGGGAAATGTGGGATAGAGATGGACCAAACAAAAAAAGATAGACCCGACGAAGTTCGAACCTCGTGCTCTCCAGATCAAATCTTCCACCATGGGTGATGACTATCCGAACAAACTAAACCAAAGTGTCATGTTCTCAGCCGCTGCAATCGCCGATTTCTAAAATTGCCCAAAACCGTGCAACACTGTCCAAAACTATAACTTAAACGGGACTTTGTCACTGATTCAGAATCTCCGCTTGGCTAATACTGTCTCATCCTCTCAAAGGGAGCGTAATATATATACGAATTTATGCATGGACAAACTGCCCTTAGAGGCCCAAGTTGGCCCGCGGGCAACACTACAGAGTAAATCATATAAGCCGTCGCAATGCTACAGATGTGTAACCTGTCCTCTCCTCTACAGAACTTGATTCACCAAATAAAGCACAGTGATAATCTACAGAACTTGATTCAACAAATATTGCACAGTGATAATACCGGTGGCCATGTGCATGTTGGGCTTTTTGGTGTGTTGTGTTGATTACTTCTGGATTGCTGGGTTGTTGACATGTTTTTGTTGGAATACTTAGAATTTTGTTTGATCGTCGCTATATAGCCGGAATATTGGTGAAACCTTATTTCTCACCTTTCTTAACATTGGATAATATATTCCCTGACGGATTAAACCCCATTTATTTCAACAGTACTCACCCCCGAGTTCATTACAATTCGGATAGCTAGTGCGGCTATATTGTGGGCTTCTTGCCACAAATTTTGCTTTTCTTGTGCCAATGAAGAAAGGAATGCAGGCTGGTTGGTCGTGAGAATTCAGAGGTGTATATGATCAATGGTAAATGGCCGTTATTTCTTCATGAAAGAGATCACAGGAGATCAATCTCTGGAGCTATTACTGGTATCATTCCTTTCCAGTGTTTTCTGGGGAATGCGTTGCTGGATCACACAGGTTTAATATATTTCTGATCAATCTCACAATAGATGGCCATGCCAGTTACCTCTCTATTTCACTCTGCAAATAATTACACCACATCTAGATCTAGCCCTTCAGCTAGATGAAATGTTACCTCCATTTTTAGACATGTTGAATACCGAATATTCCGACTTGGGTTGATATAACGCCATTGCATTCTTGAATTTTTAATCACGTCAGATACGCCATTTTACAAGATTCAGTCTTGAATTTTTTGCACTTTGATTTCTCTCTCATTTTCTCACTTTTGAGTATAAGGTATTCCTCTCCTACTTACTTGCAACAAATACATCGCATACACAAAACATAATTTGCAGCTCCTCTTTGGAATTTTTGGTCACGTCAGTTTGGTTTGTCTGTCCCATTTTCGTCGAAAGACAATCGACCCATATTGGGTCGTCTCCCCTTCGGTAGACGAACTCTCATTTTCCAAGATTCAGCCTTCAATTTTCAGTCATGTCGGATATGTCAGTTTAGTATTTCGCTCGCATTTACTGTCGAAAAAGACAAGCCAGATAGAGTAGTCCGCCTCGGGTAGATACAGTCTCATTTCCAAGATTCACTGTTGCATTTTTAGTCACGCCAGATACGCCAGTTTGATTTCCGTTCCATTTTCCAGCTTGTTAATGTCAATTTATTCTATCTCTCCCATTTTACCCTGCGAAGCATACGCCATAGGAGTTGTCCCCCTGCAATATACTTTCCCTTGAAATTTTTAGCCATAACAGATACGCCAGTTTGGTATTTCGCACATTTTTTCCCCTTCGAGACAGACTGAGTAGTCTCCCTTGAGTATATAAAATTCCACTTCCCAAGATTCACTGTTGAAATTTTAGACATGTCAAATACGTCAATTTGATATGTCGGTCCCATTTTGCATCGAGTGAGACGAGTCATACTGAGTAGTTCCCCATGGGTAGATAAAATCTCATCTTTGCAATGTCAATGTTGAATTTTGAGGCATGTCAGCTATGCCAGTTTGATTTCGCTTCCATTTTTAGATAGGTCGTTCTACCTCTACTATTTCACCTGGCAATGCATCTGCCATATTGAGTTGTATGTAGTAGTATGTAGATGTCATCCGTATTACTCTTTCTTTTGAAATTTTTCTTCAGGTCAAATACGTCAGTTTAGTATTTCGTTCCAATTCTGCTTCGTGACAGACAAGCCCTATTGGGTAGTCTCCCTTGGGTAGATAAAATCTTGTTTCCAAAGATTCACTATTGAATTTTATAATCACGTCAGATATGTCCGTTTGGTATATCTGTCCCATAGATATCTGCTTCGAGACGGAGCATATTTTTGAATATTTAAATATGTCTGACAGGTGATCCTCTTTTACCCTGCCAAGTACACACTATAGCGAGTTGTCCCTCTTACACAGATGCCATCTGCAATATTCTCTCCTTTGAAATTCTTAGCCATGTCAGATAAGTTTATGTCGCACCCCATTTTTAACTTTGAGATAGACAAGCCATAGTATCCCCCCCCCCCCCTTGGGTAGATAAAATTCCATTTCCCAATATTCACTGTTGATTTTTTAGTCATTTTAGATATGTCAGTTTGGCGTGTCGGTCCCATAATTTTTGCCTCGGGTGAGACAAGCTATATTGAGTCGTTCCCCATGGGTAGACAAAATATCATTTCCCAAGATTCACTCTTCACTCTAATCAGTTTGGTATTATTTCGCTCTCATTTTTCCATAAAGCCATATTGAGTAGTCTCTCTTGGGCAGATAAAATCTCATTTCCGCAAGATTCACTGCTGACTATTTACCCCACAGCCTATTAGGATGTGGGGTATTGTCGTCGGCATGTACGTCCGGTCGATCGTTCGTCCGGTCGTCAGCCGTCAATTCTTGTGACCGGTCTAGAAGCCAAACCATTGCTTCCAGAGACTTCAAATTTGGTATGCAGGATTGCTGGGGGGTCAGCCACAAGCCTATTAAATTTGGGTATTTCGTGATAAATTGTGCGGTTCCCATGGCAACATCACGGAAAATTCGTCAACAATTCTTGTGACCGGTCTGGAAGCCAACCCGTTGCCTCTAGAGAATTCAAATTTGGTGTACAGGATTGTTGGGTGGTCACCCACAAGCCTATTCAATTTGGACACTTTATGATGAATATTACGGTTTCCATGACAACGTTATGTTGTGCAGCTACATGATATGTAGTATGCAACTAAGTATTTATGTCAATAGGCATATTTTCTCTCCAACTGATATCCAAAGTGTATGAGTTTCCATCTGAAGCAAACTAGCATAAAGGCTATTTATACCCCCTGATACGAAGCATAGGGGGGTATGTTGAATTCAGCTGGTCCGCCCTTCAGTCCGTCCGTCCGTCCGTCCTTCCGTCCGTTCGTTCGAATTCGACTTTAACACTCTAGAAGCTGAACCGTTCCATCTAGAGACTTGGTATACAGCATTGATGAATGGCAAAGCAGAAGTTTATTGAAATTGGATACATTTGGATGTTTTTGTGTAGTTTCCATGGCAACAAGACGGAAAATATCCATGTAACGACGTTAGCTCTCTAGAAGCTGAACCGTTCCATCTAGAGACTTCAAATTTGGTATACAGCATTGATGAATGGCAAAGCAGAAGTTTATTGAAATTGGATACATTTGAATGTTTTTGTGTAGTTTCCATGGCAACAAGACGGAAAATATCCATGTAACGACGTTAACTCTCTAGAAGCTGAACCGTTCCATCTAGAGACTTCAAATTTGGTCTACAGCATTGATGTGGGACAAAGCACAAGCCTATTGAATTTGGATACATTCCGATGGGTTTTGTGGTTTGCATGGCAACAAGACAGAAAATATTCATGTAACGATGTTAATGCTCTAGAAGCTGAACTGTTCCATATAGCGACCTCAAAATTGGTATACAGCATTGAAGTGTTGCAAAGCACAAGCCTATTGAAATTGGATACATTTTGATGTGTTTGTTTGTGGCTTTCGTGGCTTATCCATGTAACGACGTTGACACTCTACAAGCCAGACCATTGCAACTGGAGAGTTTAAATTTGGTATGCAACATTGCTGTGTGGCAAAGCATAAACCTATTCAAATTGTGTATGTTTTGATGTTTTGGGGGGGAGGGGGTTGAATGGCAATTAAATGGAAAATATCCATATAATTATGTTGATGTCTTGAAACTGAATCAATGCAGTTGGGAACCTCGAACTTGGTACGCAAAATTGTTGCGCTTCAGTGTACAGTTGGGTACATTTTGATGCTTTTGTTTTGTTTCCATGGCAACCAACTCTCTGGAAGAAAAACTGTTGCAGCTCAAACACTTAAGTTTAAATTGGGTAGATTTCGATGGTTTCTATGATTTTCATGGCAACAAAACAGAAAATATCCATATAACTATTTAAATGCTCTAGAAGCCGAACTGCTACAGCTAGACACTTCCAATTTGGTATACAGCATTGTTGTGTGATAAAGGACAAATCCATTCAAAATGAATTCTTATGATAATTCTGAATGAAGAACTGTTCTTGGCCAGAAAGTTGTTCATGGTCATTCCCCCCTTTAAAAAATGTCTGATGAAATCATTACAATGCCAAGGGTCTAATTGCAATTTCCATTTTCCTGTCACCATTTCGTAATTTACAAATAAATCGAAAACGAATCACCCAATTCTTCCCACATTCGCTATACATGTACCTTGAGGTATGATGTCTCCAACGAAAACCATTTTTCCTATACAAGTTCTCTTATTATAGCATGACACATCACATGAGCTTATTTTTCTCACTAATTACAAGCGTCTAGTCCGTCATTCATAATCCAGCCGTCGTCCATTAGAGAATATCCGCGTCCATAATCCAAAGACCTATTCCATTTTCCACATAACAGTATTAGCACCAAATTCAAAAAGACAATCATAGTATACATAAACATAGGCTTGTTTCCTGCAAGAGAGAAGCGGTCAACAGTTTTCAATGATGCCGGCAAGACATCATGATGTTCCAAAAATATCAAATCCGTATCGCTGATCAGTATTCTTAATCCATAATATTCGTTATAGAGTCGTCATCTAAAGAAAAGATGTATCTCAGTCACGCTTTGATTGTGACTGTTCATATGAGTACCATGAGGATCTTGAAGTACATGGGTTCATACGGCCCCTAGCCCCGGGTTAAGCGGAATTAGACACAAGTTACGAAACGTAGCGCCATAGATCTTGCACGCTACGTTCGTATTTTGCTATCAGCATGCGATATGTATCGCCAAATTTGAGAAACTTTGAGTGGAGCGCTTGATGGAATAGCCCTGTTTTATAAGTTTCTGCAACAATGTTTTGTGACGTTGATTAAAATCATCACATTTAACACAGGATCTAGCAAATGCTACTAAGCGAGATATGTATACGCCATATGCAGGTCCCACTGGAATATTACTATCCAGAAAGGGATAGTTTACGATGTCGAAATTGTAATCATCTCTTTTGTCATAAAGTCGACGAGAGAGAATGCCCGCTTCATTTTTATAGAGATAGAGATCTAAATAAGATGTGCCTGTAGGGCTATCTGTAGTTTCCTTCAAATCCAGTGAAGGTGGATATATATCCTTCACTGCGTCATTTATATAGCGATTATCCACAGCGAGAAGATCGTCTATATAGCGTTTGGTGAATGAGAAGGAACGGGCTTTGAATGGATCGGTTTTTGAAAGCGCCTGCATATAGTCATATTCATAAGAGAACAGATACAGGTCAGCCAACAGGGGTGCACAATTAGTACCCATTGGAATACCTATATGCTGCTGATATATTGTGTTGCCAAATTTCACATAGATATTTTTAATGAGAAATTCAAGCAACTCTATAAACAAAGAAACATCCCATGAATGATATCTCTTGTATGTAGTCGAGCTAAAGAATGCTTTATGGCTTCCGACATTAATATATCTACGATCAGTTTTCTTGAACACAGATACTATTAATGAACTTATACGGTCAATAAGGTCCTGATGAGGGATTGTAGTATAGAGAGTCGAGAAATCCCATGTGGATACATGTCTGTACGGTATGTGACCTTTAGCATCAAGTTCTTCCGTAAGACATTTTGAGTTTTTCAATATCCACATACATTCAACGCCAGAGTTCTTAGAAATAGTGGCGCAATACCTTTCCCAAAATGCTTTTACCTCCTGAAGGGCCCTCGTCAATAGGGTTGAAAGAAGCTTGGTGGTGCAGCTTCTAGAACCAGCTATGAATCTAGCTTTGTATGGTGATTTATGCATTTTGGGAGTCCAGTATATTTTTGGTATGTCGTTATGATTGTTTGGAAGACAAATACCTCTTTCCCTGAGAAACTTTTTGTGATTGTTAAATAAATCTTCCAGAGTAAATGCAGTTTGGGAGTAAGTAGACGTATTTGATGAAGATATGTCTACACTCAATTCTTTAACCAGCACCTGGTAATAGTAATATTTACATATGAATATTATATTATTCGGAGCTTTGTCTGCTGGGACTATGACGAATTTACTCTGGAGATTTGCTAGAACTTCTTGCGAATTGAGGTTTCTCAGAACTTGTTTTGCTTGGGGAAGAGTACTTCTGTCAATATGGCGGATTGTTTCAACGACCTTGCTCTTGGTGAGGTCCAGCCAATCAGCGAGTACTGTAGGTTCAACTTTTTCTCGCTTAGACCAATCAATAACGTACTGTTCCAATGCAGACAGGACTATCTTCTGGTCGGCCTTCAGATTTATTCTTCTTGGCTCTCTATATTTAGGTCCCTTCATCAGGAGTAATTTCAGATCCTTATCACTCACCACATCAAGGTCACCAGTCACAATATGTTTGCATGGTGTATAGATAAAGTTCGACGATTCACAATCACAACTATAGCCTCCTGACGTGTATAAGTTCCAGTCAAACTCCTGGACAGCATTGGAGTAATTGAATATTTTGGTGGCTATAGATTTAGTGTACTTATATGAAATGCAAGGAGGTTCTGTGAACTTAAAATAGTTTGGTACAGCGTTGCGTACCTCTGGATCAGTCAGGATTCGAGGTAAATTAACGATGTCCAGTCCTTTATCTAAGTAGTTGAGTCTCAAGAAAAGCCGATCTTGAGAGGTTTCGATTATGTTCACTGGACGATACAACCGAAAATACGCTATATCTTGACATACTTTAATGATTTTTGATGGTATTATATTTCCTGAAGACGCAGATTGTTGTATATCTCTGGCTATTTGATCTAAAGCTCTCAGAGGTAACGCATACAGAACTGTACGTAAGCTATGTATACTATTGGGTGTGTTAGTTAAACCCACTAAGTAATTTAAAGTGATATGATCGTGAATCATCGAACTATTATACTTTCGCCAACCATGGCTGCGTTGTCTCCGTTGATGGGATTTAAATAGTTGGGTAATGTTGGATATATTTGAACGGCGGTTTGTAGCATTGCCGAACCCACTGACATTATCATTTAAACCAAACGGAAACACTGACCCAAGTTCTAACATCCAGAATAATTCCCGCTCTCAGATTTTTCTCTCAAATCCAAAAGGGGAATCCTTAGTAGATGGATAGACGACGTCTATAATCTGAATACTAAAGTTATCCCAGCGGTGGTCGGGTCCAGAAAAATGCCTACCTATAAGCAATTGCTTTTTCCTAACGGATTTTCTGTGACCGTTCACCCTAAGATGGAGTCTTTGGGTGGTCACCTTGGGAAAACGGGGTATTTTTGTAATCTTTGATTACAGATGATCAAAAAACACATTTCTAGCCAGCGGAACCTCTAATTGTTTTTATGTGTGGCCGACATGTACACAACTGTCTGCTATCCCTGGACACGTGTTTAGAGGAAAAATACATGCTCATGTGCTGCTCCTGGCTCAGATGTTGATGCTGTCTGGGACACACCTGTAGCTCTGTCCAACCAAACAATTTGTATTCTCTCTTCACCACCCACAACAGATTAGGACATGTTTAAAGGTGAAATATATGCAAATGTATCCTCATTCTCAGCATCTGCTTGATCACAGATGGGAAGAGACATACAATCAACTGGTACAGAGGGATTCATACAGTTTTTGCTATCAAAAACTCTATATTACTTGGTTTCCAATGAAGATCGGAAGACTTTTATTATTGTTCAGATTATTATTAAGGTTCAAAGCCAGAATGGCTTGAAGCCTTTTGATTTGTTCAGCATATTTTTGTTCTTCCGCCATATTTTTCGCACATGATATTTCAAATTATAGTCCTCCAATGCATCCAACATCCCACACTAAATTTACCATATTTTAATCTTTTACAAGCCAATGCTAAAGCATCTTCTGCATTCAATCAAATCTTTCCATTGTGTATCAATATACACGGACTAAAACTGTCTGGCTGAGGGATTTTTTTGGTGCTGCCTCATGTCATTTTCATCTGACGACGATACAGCTCACCAATCCCAGTGCAGGAGTTGGCACAGCGACACAGCTCACCAATTACCAATATACGAGTTGTCAGAGCATTTCCATCATAGCTCTAGATTTGTATCTAATATCGCTTATGCCGGTGCTAGGGGCCGAGTGCAATGTCATGTCATCCAAGTTGACACATGAACAGGTACAATAAAAGCGTACCTGAGATACAACACATCACGAATCGTTAGATTCTTGGTATGTGCTTTAGAATAGGTTAATCAGAAGACTATACTGTGAAGTCATGTGGCTCTGCCAGTATGACGGCATCTCTTCCCACTTCCCTTAAATGCGTTGTAATGTTAGTAATTGAAGTGATATGCAAGCGGTGGAAAAATTGACGTCTGGCGACTAAAAATCAACCATACGACTTTACAGAAAAGCATCCCTCGGCACCGAAAATTCAGGCCCGAGAATACGATGCATTCTCGGACTTATCCTTAGTATCTCAGCCGCGCTTTTATTGCAGATGTTCATGTGGAGACTATGTAGTAGCCACACGGCTTAAGCGGAATAAGATACGCTAGCTCAGGAGCTGTTTGATTTCCTTTCCATTTCCCATTATTTGAATATGTTGATATGTCAGATAGGCCAGTTTATTCTACCTCTCTTAATCCGGAGTTGTCCCCGGCCATGCAAAATTCTCTCTTTTTTTTTAGCCATTTCTGCTATGCCAGTTTGGTATTTCGCTCCCCATTGTGCCGTGAGTGAGACAAGCCATATTGAGTCGTCACCCTTGGGCAGATTCACTGCCGAACCTTGGTATTCCTTCCATTTTCCATTTTGTGAATATTTTAATATGTTTGATAGGTTCGTTCTACTTCTCCCATTTTACCCAGCAAAGCATATGCCACAGTGAGTTGTCCCCCTCGCCCAGATGCCATCTGTAATACTCTCTCTTTTAGCCATGTCAGATACTCCAGTTTGGTATTTCTCTGTCATTTTCCCTAAGACAGACAAGTCATTTATAATTTTCTGTCCTTATTCGTAGTCATATCAATATAGTTTGATACTTCTCTCCAATTTTGCCTCGAGACAGACGAATCAAGCAAAAATATACACTTTTTTCAAGCGCCTGTTTGACCTGGAATAACTATGAGTGAATGAAATGTATCTGATAATTCAAAGACGAGGAAATCGATCAAGTCAAAATGGAAGAGAAATACCAAGCCGGCTTATCTGCCATGACCAAAACCTAATAGGAGCGAAAATTTGAAATGACATTCCATCTTCCTAAGTATGGATCAACCCAATGAGGCATATCCTTCACGCAATAAAATAGGAGAGGAATTCCATCGACCTAGTTATCTAAATACCAGATATTCAAGGGAGAAGAAACGGGAGGAAAATCAAACTGGCCTATCTGACATGACTAAAATTCAAACTTGGGGTGAAACTTGGAAACAGAACAAACGGGATTTTTGGAAAAGTTATGTTTTTAAGATCAATACACATACTCCTATAACAAACGCTTAGAACATGAGTCACAAAATTAAAGGTAGAAGATCTAAGTCCGGTGTTCACCATCTCTATGATGGATATCAGGTGATAAGAAATTAGCCTAAAAAATTTCCCAAAAATCTTCGTCAGAAAATACTAGCTAAATTTCCAAATTTCCAACAAAGTGAAGAGCAGAATGAAATAAAATTTTCTTCCAATAACCGCGAAGGCTATAATGCTTCGTTTTAAAGCAAACGATTCTGCTGCAGGCCCTGATAATATTAAGTATCGACTTTTAAAGCATCTACCGGAATCCTCGCCAGAATCCCTATTACTCATATTTAAAGAACTTTGGGTGACAGAAGACTTTCCACCATGATGGCTAATGCCATTGTCATACCAGTCCCAAAACCCGGCCGTAATCATACACACCCCAGGATATGATCGTCCTATTTTACAGACTAGCTGTGTTTGTAAAACAACGGAACGAATGATAAATGATCGCCTTGTTTGGTACCTTAAAACTGAAAAGAAACTGATATTCAAGCTGGTTTCGGTAAAATAGAAGTAGCATTGACCATTTAGTTAGCTGGATTCTTATGTCAAGAATGATTTCGCAAGAAATAAACATGTGGTTTCTATTTTTTTTTTTTTTTTTATTTAAAAAAAGCCAATGATACATGTACTACTTGGAAATACAGGTTTTCGAAAGACCTTCATACTATTTATGTCGTTTACTCATTTTTGTTCGATCAGGATAAAGGTGTCCCACAAGGTAGTATTTTGTGTACTACTCTGTTTAGTATCAAGATCAACAGCTTGGCTGCAGTTCTGAATAAATCAATTGATGGTTCACCTTTTGTCAACATATCGTGTAGTGGGAAAAGTATACACAATATAGAGAGAACATTACAACGGCGATTCATTGTTTACTGTTTACTATAAATATTTAGGAATATTTCCGAGGACAGAGCTTCCACGACTGAAAGAAGATCAACACCCATTTAAAAGAAGATCAACGCCCATTTAAAATGTACAGCTACATTAAAACAAAGCAGTATTTCAGATCATCTGAATAACTTTATAGACGGAATCTGATAATGCATAGAGTTGCAAAATTCAATAGCCTCAACGAAGACTCGAACGTGAACACAGGCAGCAGAGACATGGAGATCGTACCGCAAATTATAACTTTACTGGATAGAAGAACCCATTGCTGACAGCTATATAATTTTTGATTCTCCAAGCACTGATCTCCCAAAGAACTCACCTAGGTACATCAGGTAAGCAGGATGTAGTCATAGTAGATAGGCAATCAGAATATAAGGCTCTACCTTGTTCAACTGAGCATATTAATTCCATACATCAAACGGTGTCGTTTAATTCAATGTAAGATATGGAATTCAACTGAGCAGGGTACTGGGTCTCCTACTCTACCGCATTATTATTCAGTTGAACATATAATTATGAAGCATTTTCATTAAAAGTTTTTCCTTCAGTCGTGATCAGAGGAAATAAATACATGTTGACATAATGAATATTGATCATCATCATTTTTATGTCAGCACTTTTGGAACCGTTCCCGCTCTGCGTGTATCAATAAGACTGATATTCAATAGAATGTTTATCGTTATATGGAATTCGTTTGCAAGCTAATCAATGGATCGAATTGGCCTTAAAGACGAGAACGCAAACGAATGTTTTTCTGGTGCTCCGAAACGAAAAAAAGAATAATTGTTGAGAGCTGAAACTTTGCAAGAGAATGGTCTATCTCATTGAGGTCATTTGATCTCAACTGCATTACTCCCAGTACAAAAAATCAAAATGATCAAAAACCAAAACAGAAAAGGCACGTTTTCATCGTTTTTGCATTTTTATGCGTAGAAGTGCTCAACATTTTGTTCATTTCTTATCACAATTTATCATATAGTCTCTGCGTAGAGGATTGCATCAATAGAAAACAATATCAGACAATGTTAGGTGGTTACAGCTTTGACAGGTATGGATGAAAACGCCTAGTGCCGCATGCATGTCGAATCCTTGCTCGGATGTTGCCTTTCTACTACACGTTTTATTTGGACAGCATACAATTACGTTATACTTGTCACGACTATGAACGCTTTTATACAACTATTTAGCACAGAAACCTCGAATTAGGTCATATGGAAACAGAAGGTGAAAATTGGACAACATGTTGCAAACCTTTACTACCAGATTACACCTTGTGCTTAACTTCAATTAATTAAGCGGTCGTAATAAAGTTGAGCTTGCTCATACGCTTCTGCCCTCGAGATATATTGAATGGCCTCGCCTAATTTTGATTAAAAACAACTCCTGCAAGCTTCCCAGTAATATTTCAGAACTCCACCTTAGTTTTATAAGATATATCGAAGAAGCGCAGGTAAAATCCAATACCAAGACTTTTCAACTCGAAGTCTTCAGACAAATGCATCATCCGAAGTCTTTAAATCGTCTGATAGACATACATGCAGAAAGCCAAATAAAACGATCGAAGAGTGAATACATTGTTGAAGGAAACAGTGTTAATATTTAGAAATTAAGCGAGGGATAATCATTTACCAAATCGAACAATCGATCCAAAAATGCCTGTTTTGAAGACGACGTCACGGTGACGTCACCAAATCGTCTTGGATTTTTTACAGTTTCTGGTAGAGCTTGACACAAGGATATAGTGTGATAAATTTCAGCATCATAGCTCAAGGGGTAAGAAAAATATTCACCCCCCCCCACCGTCCCCAAAATCCCAGGACAGATAGGGTTAAGCAGAATTAAACACAAGTTACGAACAGTAGCGCGTTCAATAAAATATAGCAACCCATCAACATGTGATCCATGTACGGTACTTGTTTTATTTACAGACAGGAAATTTGCGTACTTTATGACAGTTCTGAAAACACATATCCATAGACATTCGCGATCGATGGCGGAAAATGTGCATCCCTACATATTAGCATAGGAGGAAATGAGGTCGAAGATACCCAACACCAAGTCTACTCTGTCAACATTTTCAAGAGTGCAGGACAGACATCAGGATTTTCATGTCGCTCATGATTTGATCACGTCTGAACACGTGACCGCGATGCTCTTTTGGGGCTCAGGAATAATTAAGTTCCAAAATCTAACGTCGAAAACTTGCGCGCTATGACCGTATTTTGTTCTACAAGTTTGTAAAGTGCATCACTAAATGTAAGCGAGTTAGAATGAGCACGCTTCGCATCGAAGTCTTGCCAAAGCAAATCATCAATATAACGGAGTCATTCAGACTTGGACCTTTGAAGCGGTTGAGTACTTATTAATATTTATGACGCAGCAGTTTTGTAGAATATATATCGACTGAGAGCATTGTAAATCAACAGCCCTTCATTATTTCGTCGTAAGCGTAAATCTATACCGTTTGCCTTTCTGTTCTTCAATGATTAAAAATAATAGCGAATGTACCTCAGCAGTAACATCGATATGAACAACAGGGTGACATGATATTGATAACCACAATTAGTGTAGAAAACGGGCAATTTAATTTTCTTTCCTATAACTCTGCAACAGGCGAGTACAATATATTGGTGAATCGGTGAATAGCAACGAGTACAACCGCAGTCGTCACTGCATGGTAAATGTGGGTCGCGTCTATATTTATTGTCACAAAAAATGTCTCGAAAGTTCTCTGGCTGTTTTAATCGAAAATCTGAACTTCATATGACTAAGTAGGCAAGTAATTCTCAATAATTAAGCCCCCCCCCCCGTAGTGTTTGTAAATCCGACAATTTGATTGACTGAATATTTTGGATCATACTTCAATGAGTCTAAAAAAAATGCCACCTCACATTTTTTGCACTGGATCACTGACCGTAGTCTCCATAACATTGCTAAAATATCGCCATCAGAAAAGTATGAAAACAGATAGAAAACTTTTCAATTTAAATATTCATTTGTTTTGAGTAAAATGTTAGATAAATTACAAAAAAGGATATTGAAGAGAAAAGAACCAAGATAATGTGTGTCGGCCTTGCAGTATCTCAAAACACAAAGAAACATGTCAGATAGGCCTTGATCGAGATTATGGCATTGCCACTGTCTTGATTCTCGACCGGAGAAAATGTTTGGTCACACTTCCTGCATACTCGTTACAACAAATCCCCTATCTTACTACATGCAATGCTGTCCGGCTTTGTAGAATAGGAACAGACGACCGTGAGCAAACAGGAACAGCTTGTATGTTGTAAAATAGGGATTCCTTGTAGCGAGTAACCATGAAGTGTGACCAAATGTAATTCAAGACAGTGATTGTATGACTGGATGGATTCTCCTGTTTCACTTTAGACAAATTATTATGAAGAAATTATTCAACATGTTGAACTCCGGAAAGCCACTTTCTACCTGTATTCTGGTTCTCTCGAGATACAGAGTTTGATACGATTTATTCATTCATTTCCTGACCCAAGGAGATTCATCGCCGGCTTACTCTGAGTTTTACACCGATGAACACCAGACAGAGTATATCGTCCTCTCTTATGAAACCAAACAGAAAAATCAACAATGCGGATTTGACGGCAATGGTAAGCAGATGTTTGCAACAAGTACCGTACCGCAGTGTCCGGTGAATTCCCTCATTCAATGGACGGGGGCGGGTGTCTCAGAATGTTGATTACAATAATAACAATAACTATAATAAGTGTAACACCATTGTTCAATCACTGTCCACAAAGGCCGAAATTGTGCAATTCAAAATGCGTGAACGAATATCAATTTTCGCGTTTCCAAACTCGTCCGCTCGTGCACAAACACAAATTGGAGCGATATGCACGCGGTGGGAAGAATTGACAACGTCTGGCGAATAAAGAGCAACCATATGACTCTACAGGATTGATTCTCACGGCAATTCACATTCATATCCGAGAATACGGTGGATTCCCGGACGTAGCCCCAGTATCTCAGCTGCGCTGTTATTGCGATAGTTCATGTGGAGACTATGAAGCATCCACACGGCCCTTAGCAGCGGCTTAGGGAGAATCAGATACGCTATCTCGGGAGCTGTGATGACAGACTAGACCAAAGAAATAACTCATCTGATGCTTATGAATGAGCAGCGAAGACGTCTGATGGAGAGAACGCCTCAACATGGTGTAAACCTGGTAAATGCAAGAATACCCAGAAAATTTACCTGTAATGTCCGACGTCGTACGGCTTAATTTCCCATCAAAACAAACCTACATTCATTTGTCAAATGACATAGACAGAGCGCGGGGACTTACAGTCCAGCGGAATCCTACCGTATATAATTTAATATATAATGTATAGGTAATACATTGGAGTGATACTGAAGAGGTGGGAAGAATTGACGTCTGGCGATTAAAGAGCAACCATATAACTCCACAGGTTATTCCCTCGGCACCGCACAACACACTCGATCAAGTCCACGGGCGACTGGTACAAGCGACGAAAGATGCAGGGTTCGAGCGTCATCATGTTATTTATATGAGCGAACACCAAAACAAAGAAACTTCCGTTAGAAACTCGACTCAAAACATCATTTTGTTCAGTGAAATCGCCCCCCCCCCCCGTACCCGTGCAACAGAAAGAAACATCGCACAATCTGATACCCGTATATCGATCTATATCAGTTATGAATGGAATTTTTCACTCAAGACCAACTAACTCCAGCAAATTTCGCCTCTTCTGGTTTCTGGTCCATCATTCCAAATCCACTTTCAAAGTTCAACCCACGGTATAGAAAAAAATCATAGCGATTTTTTGTTAGATCATACATAGACGCATCTTTCTTGGGTGGGATGGGGTGGGGGGATGTGGGCAGTCTGAAACATAGGTAAGTAATGCGGTAGAGGCACTTATAACGGATCAGAGAACTTTAGGGTGTAGGCTCCCATATACCAAACAATTTCCACTTCTGCTGCTTTCTATGTTATATGTATATGTACCATAATGAAGCAATGTGTATGAGCTACCACCTGAAGGAACATTTATTTTGATTGGTCAAAACCCGTCTGTTGATTGTGTCAGTAAGTCATTACGCTGATTTTATAATGAAAATTAAATGGCACAAATATAAAACATTAACAGCTGTAGATTCTCTACAGACCATGTGCCAGTTTTTGAAGAAATAATTTCGTCATCTGCCTTCACCTACTTCTTTCCAAGATTGTTCACAACTCGAACTAGTTTTGTATAAACTTGAAATTTAGGGATGGAGGACCATACCAGACATGTACTGTAATCTTTTGAACAAATATTGCAATTATGATATCATTGTGAAGGTATGCATATGGGCTATAGTATACCTGGTACAGAAACGTTCAATATTACGGACAAGTGTCAGTTATGTAGATCAGTACGTCACCATTCTGTGTACAAAGCCCAATAAATGGTATGCGTTAAGTTTACTAGCTGATACGCCAATGAAAGGCATCTGTGGCTCATGTACTGTTCCGTGGAATTGTTTCCTCATGAGAAAGTCGTTAAATTTCGTTAAAGATAATCCATTGAATGAATCAGAAGGTCGCATCATCACTTTGAATTTACAATGATCATGTGTGCTTTAGCATCCAAATGATAACCAAAATGGAACTGTTTGGTAAGGCGGGGATTCGGGTGAGGATGTGAGATTTGCAGTATTGGAAATGCGAGTTTCACAGTGTTGAATCTCACAATACTAGCATATCATGTATTTCACGGAGTCTGTAGAGAATCTGTTATTTTTTTAATGTTTTTTATACACAACAGAAAATATGGAACACATATCCTCATTCTAAAATCACGGTAATGACTTAATGACATACATAACAGACGGACTGTGATCAGTCATACTAAATCTTCCGTGAGGTGATAGCCCATACAAATACTTTTATAATGATACCTTTCATGTAACATAAAAATCAGTAGAAGTGGAAATAGCTGTCAATTTTGTTCACGTTCATTGACACATGTGCAAACGTTGCACAGCAGTTTCAAATTCATACCCCCAATCAACGCAAACACAATCAACCCTCAAATAAATACGAAAATATCCTTTATAATTCGATCAGTTTATTTGGACTATCCTCAGGAAGTAACTTAATATAAGCTGGTGAAACATGTTATAGATGTGCCGTACCATTGTTTAGTGTCTGGATGTGGATTAGATCACAAAGAAAGACTGTGGTGTGCATTTTGTGTATAATACAAGCTTCTAGCCCGTCATTGATTAGCCACCGTCCATCAAAGAATTTTCGCGCCCATAAAAATCTAAATACCTAATTCATATACCCCAACCAAACACAAATGCATTGTATGTTGTACATAATTACAAGCGTCTAGTCCGTCATTCATAATCCAGCCGTCGTCCATTAGAGAATATCCGCGTCCATAATCCAAAGACCTATTCCATTTCCATATAACAGTATTAGCACCAAATTCAAAAAGACAAAAGTATACATAAACATAGGCTTGTTTCCTGCAAGAGAGAAGCGGTCAACAGTTTTCAATGATGCCGGCAAGACATCATGATGTTCCAAAATATCAAATCCGTATCGCTGATCAGTATTCTTAATCCATAATATTCGTTATAGAGTCGTCATCTAAAAATGATGTACCTCATAAATAAAAAAATAATAAATGATAAAACATAGGATAGTTTTCTTCAACAAAGAAGTGGTCAAACCAAAAGTTTTCAATGATACTGGAATGGCATGAATATATTCCAAATATCAAATCCATTCACTGGTCAGTATTATTACATGATTTCGCAAAAAATGTCATTGTCAAGAGACTGATATGTCTCAGCCACGCTTTGTCTGTTCATATGAACGCCATGCAGATATTGAAGTACTTGGGGTTCATACGGCATATCATATCACTTGCATTATATCACGTATAATGTTATAGTGAATCATTATTATGAAGGATTAAAAATGTTTTCTTTTCCAACATAAATGAATTATTGCAAATATTGAGACCATTCTCTCCGCTGGTATGTCTTTCACTGTATTTCTGGCACAGTCGCAGGTTTTGACTACAATGTAGTTCACCAAACAAAGCCAGATTCATAGCTAGTTCTAGAAGCTGCACCGCCAAGTTTCTATCAATCTTGTTGAGTAGGGTCCTTCAGGAGGTAAAGTTTCTATCAATCTTGTTGAGTAGGGTCCTTCAGGAGGTAAAGTTTCTATCAATCTTGTTGAGTAGGGTCCTTCAGGAGGTAAAGTTTCTATCAATCTTGTTGAGTAGGGTCCTTCAGGAGGTAAAGTTTCTATCAATCTTGTTGAGTAGGGTCCTTCAGGAGGTAAAGTTTCTATCAATCTTGTTGAGTAGGGTCCTTCAGGAGGTAAAGTTTCTATCAATCTTGTTGAGTAGGGTCCTTCAGGAGGTAAAGTTTCTATCAATCTTGTTGAGTAGGGTCCTTCAGGAGGTAAAGTTTCTATCAATCTTGTTGAGTAGGATCCTTCAGGAGGTAAAGTTTCTATCAATCTTGTTGAGTAGGGTCCTTCAGGAGGTAAAGTTTCTATCAATCTTGTTGAGTAGGGTCCTTCAGGAGGTAAAGTTTCTATCAATCTTGTTGAGTAGGGTCCTTCAGGAGGTAAAGTTTCTATCAATCTTGTTGAGTAGGGTCCTTCAGGAGGTAAAACATTCTGGGACAGGTATTGCGCCACTATTTCCAAAAACTCCATAGGGATTTGAAAAACTCAACGTATTACGGAAGAACTTGATGCGGAAAGGACAAATACTGCGCACACATGTATCCACTCTCTATACTACAATCTCTCGCCAGGACCTTATTGGCCGTCTTAGTTCATTAATAGTATCGGTGTTCAAGCAAACTGATCGATATATTAATGTCAGAATCCATAAAGCATTCTTTAACTCTACTACATACAATTGATATCATTCATGGGATGTTTTTTTGTTCATGGAATTGTTTGAATTTCTCATTAATAATTTCTATGTGAAATTTGGCAAAACATTGTATCAACAACATATAGCTATTCCAGTGGGTACTAATTGTGCACCCCTTATGAATACGACTATATGCAAGTTCTTTCAAAATCAGATCCTTCTCCTTCACCAAACGCTATACAGGCGGCCCTCAGATCGTTGATAATCACAGTGAAAGCTATTTATCCACCTTCACTGGATTCGAAGGAAAACTACAGATGGCCCTAACGGCACATCTTATTTTTATCTATATCTCTATAAAATTGAAGCTGACCTTAACAAGATGATTACAATTTGGACATCGTAAACTATCCCTATCCGAACGGTAATATTCCAGTGGGACCTGCGTATGGCGTATACATGTACATATCTCGCTTTGATTTGCAAGATCCTGTGTTAAATGTGACGATTGTATTCAACGCCACAAAAAAACGCAGAAACTTATTAACATGGCATATCACCCAGCGCCTCCACTCAAAAGTTTCTCGAATTTGTCGATACCGGTGCATATCGCATTCTGATAGGAAACAACAAGCGCAGCGTGCGAGATAGTCCTTCGGACAATAGAAAAGTGAAAAATGAGAGATTGACAATGTCGTGTTCGGAGAAAATGCCAAGATTGGGTTGCCCTAAATTTACCTCCTCGCCCGGGTAGCAACGTAGGATGCTTGGGCAGCAATTCGTGTATGACAGTATGAATGAATGGCAATGTTTAACAGGACGGAACTATACATACCACTTAGTGTTAAAGGAAAAACAATGATCACGTGATGAGGACAATGCCCATATTTGTGAAAATGTGGGAAAATTATGCGGGGAAAAATTTGAAGGCGCCTTTCACATTATAAACCATTGGCGCGGACATCTAGACTGAGATAATATGTAACTACAGATTGCTGGCTTGTAATTATTCAACGTTCGATCTTTATGAATAGTTAACCTTGTCCATGCTCTGCAACTGGAAAACACCACGAAAAAAAAACGTGGCCAATTTTTATGTTAGTTCTTAGCGCCTGCGAAAAAACGAAGTTATTCGAGATCGAATAGTCGCGTTCGTTAAAATATGACTGAATGGGTTAATAGCAGAGTTGATTATCACGGGCACATACGAGACAAAGAAGGCAGAGCTCGAAATGCAAGGGGGGCAAAGTTTATACAGCGGCCATGTTATACAATAAGGTGTCCAACATAACAAACACATTATTATGATGACGCTCGCTGTCTTCAAACATCGCTGGTTCTGGGATCTTATCTGGGACATTGCTGTGGGTTGCCGTTTATCTGGTAGTCCTACACCTTTATGTACTGATGGTAGTATTACAACTTTAGATACTGATGGTAGTCCTACACCTTTAGGTAATGGTGGTAGTATTACACCTTTAGGTCCAGCATGAGACAAGTTGCAATCAATATCGGTCAGAAAGATTTCATGTCTTGCATTTGCCGTGATGCTTTCGACTGGTTGTGTCAGGGTTGCGTCGTCTCGGGAACACATTGGTCCATTGTTCATGTTGCTTCGACACTCAACCTTGTTTTTCGCAGCGGGTGCGTGTTCATCAGCACTTTCACCACATATCCTTGTCTTCTTTGGCGACCGATCAGCTTGCATTCTTTTCTTAAGTGACCCAAGAAGAGCAGCATAGGCGGCAATAAGAAACATAACGGGTGCACAGTAAGTCACACTGATTAGCGGGATGGTAACGAACTCGGGGCGAAAGACACATACATCATTTATCCAAATGACGCTCAGTCCATTGACGAATACCTGAACAAGTATGAACGCCGCCCAAATTATTAAGCCTGAGATACACATGGCCATCGCTATCAACATTGTTCGTCGTTTGGTGAACTGTGTTCTGTAGAGGAGAGGCGACGTAACACATTTATACCGGTCATAAGCGATGGCATCAAGCAAAAGTACTGACACATACGGCAGCCAGCCATCTATGACCATGGTAATCAGACACAGAGGTGGTCCAAGAGGCCATTTATCAAACACCACATGTATAACATTACTGGGTATGGTCAGAAGACCTACTCCTAAGTCAGTAAATGCCACGAAAGCTGTATAAATCTTGAAATTAGACGACAGTTGATTGTTTGTCCTCATACACAGAAGTATAGATACATTTCCGATGACAATTACTACAGCCACAACCGCAGAACACGAGGTAAACAAAATAAGCCAGGCATTTGTAGACTGGTCCTGCATTCTATCTGTGGTCGTGTTAGTGCTGTTTACTGTGGATACTCCACTACAGTTTCCATATTGCGTCATATTTCATCTATGTGAAGCTGGAAGCTATAACAGATAAATTGAAAACCAAAATTTAAGTCACAAAAACAGCTTTCGCATCATTAGTATGGATATACCTTCTCCGTAAAGCTATATGGTAAGAGGACATCCCTGGTCTCTGACGTCTGTGTTCACTCTCGACATTTAAACTGGCTCAACAACTGAGATAGAAATGAAACATTCGACTCTTAGAAAAACCGATTCCATCGATATGTTTATTCAGATATACAGCTTTCTTGTTCTAATGTAAATATATATTGTTAGATCTGTCACCAGGAATAGGCCTAGCTATTATATTTGAGCAAATAGTGAATGCCAACGAATTACGTATATAATGTAGCTTTATTTACACACCATGACTTGCTGAACATTAATTGAGTTAAGCGATCGATATTCAATATTCTGCACCATTCAGATCATTTTTGCTGGTCGTACTTATAATTAGATTTCAATAGTCCCGTATGAATACAGGTAAACAAGTCGTTGATGACTTCCTTAATTTAGTTGACGTATCTGGCATAATAAAGCTTTACTTGAATATGGTAATGAACATTTTGTTTACATAGATCTAACATGGTGCTGGTCCCAACAACAATATCTGGCCCGGAACAGTTTAAACACGCGAGGTATAATATTTTCGGATAATAAAAGGCGTGAAATCTGACATTTAATATTCGGCTCAAAATATTCAACCCATCGATATCCGAAATAGCTTTTGCGCACGACAGTTAGCATCACTTATGCGCGAAATTAAAAAAGATAGTTTCATGAAAGCGAGAACAGTGGTCACTGATAACAGCAAGGAGTCGCGATGTTCTTTACGTAAAATCCTTATCACTGACTAATATTCTTAATCCTAATAATTTTTCAAATAGTTTTCTGGATTACGATGTATCACAGTCGAGCTTCGATTGTGTCTGCTCATTTCAACATGGATTGTCTTCAGTCGGTGTAAAAGGGAAGAGTTTCCGGTAGGGAAAAAGTCCGGCTCGTATCTAGTATCCTAGCTCAGACAATTTTTCCTGATTTGCAACTCCTATCAAGTAAGACTTGTTTTCCTAAAGAGATACATAGGAATGAAGGATTAATAACCTAATAATTCGAATTACCTTGGTTCAATTTTATGCTTTTCTGGGAGAAGCATCGAAATGAAAATTCAAAATGACGGCCATGGTGTGTCATCTGAAATTAGTGTAATTATCTCTTTTCAGCAGGAATATATTTCTACTCCAGATCATATATTTTCCACGATTGAGTTTTTTCAAACCAGAGTCAGTAATGCCAGGCGCAGTTTGAGCAAATTTGCTTATCTCTCCATGAGAACAACACAGGAAAAAATCAAAATGGCGGCCATAAGAGATAATCTGATATTTACGTTTCCCTTCCAATTTTGGTACATTTTCACTTTAAACATATTTGCGTTTGAGCTACTTTATGACAGTGCTTATTATTTCGTTGCTTGTTTCCACGAGCAAATTCAAAAGTGGCAGCCATGGAGAGTCATCCTGTGGTTAACCTGGCGGAGAATTAAACGCTTGGTCGGCGTCGGACCTCACAGACTTGTGTTCTGAATAAGATCTCCCATTCTACTGATATTTTCCCCGTTTTGGGCCATTCCTTCTGTCTAACGGTCACATAGTTTATGACTGTTCATCAGATGACTCAATAGGGCTGTTACATCATTGCTCTCTTATATTTGTATGTAACACAGCTCAAGACGGTGCTAGTGACCGTGTTGGCATATCATTCAAGATGTTCACACGAACGCCTACAATCTGATATACAAATCATCACAGGGATCATTTTTGCCTCTTCTTCTGTTTTTACCCCTCAGCCCATAGGGATGTAGGGTCTTGTCGTTGCCATGTACGTACGTCCGTCCGGACGTCCGTCCGTCCGTCCGTCAACATTTGCTTGTCCGCTGAATATCTGCAGATCTATGAAGGCGGGCCTGACCAAACTTTGGTGAGAGCTTCCTGGTGAGATGGCTATGATGATTTCGTGATTTTTAATTATTTTTTTTATTATTTATTGATGGCTCAGCTTTTGCAATGTTATCTATGCCCATCAACATGTTCTTGTCCGCTGAATATCTGCAGATCTATCAAGTCAGGCCTGACCAAACTTTGGTGAGAGCTTCCTGAATATTGACTGATGAAGTGATTAGATTTTCAGATGGCTATGATGATTTCATGAATTTTAATTATTTCTTTTATTTTGTTTATTGATGGCTTGGCTTTTTGCACTGTTATCTATGCCCATTGGGAACCCTTGGTTGCATGTTTCATTTTGACTTTTGAAGGTTCCCTGACACAAGAAAGCCTGGGCCATTCGAGATTACCATTGGATGGAACTCCCCAATTCCCATATATTCTGAGAGCTTACAT
Organism: Hanleya hanleyi; assembly: GCA_036873755.1. NCBI lineage: Eukaryota > Metazoa > Mollusca > Polyplacophora > Lepidopleurida > Hanleyidae > Hanleya > Hanleya hanleyi. The sequence goes on from JAVTVY010028628.1 coordinate 54,379, forward strand.
GATGCTGCACTTGTTCAACCTATGCACTACCCTTGGGGGATTTCTCCACCCCTGGGGCACTAAATGTTAAAGTTTTGGACTTTTTCCTATTCACAGCTTCTCAGCCTGCAGTGTACATTGCTTTTTCACACACATGCTGAATCACCTATTTTTTTTTTCTTTTATAGTAATAACTAACAGGTTGGTGACATTATTTTATTTCCCAAGTACAAGAGAAAATAACGGGCGAGGGGGTCCCCGCAGTATCGAACCCCTGTTAGGTTTGAATTTCATGTCGCCTTAAATGAAGGGCAACATTTTTCTTCAATTTTGCTGCATCGATTTATCAGAAAGCTTTTGCACAAACCATATTTTATTTCAGAAGTATAATATGAAATAACTGGCAGGGGAATCCCTGCAGTATCGAACCCCTGTTAGTGTGAATTTCGCGTCGCCTTAAATGAAGGACAACATTTTTCTTCAATTTTGCTATTAAATCATTCTACTCCACATCATATGATTTATCTTAAAGCTTTTGCACAAAACATATTTATTTCAGAAGTGTAGTTTGAATTTCGCGTCACCTTAAATGAAGGACAACATTTTCCTTCAATTTTGCTGTTAAATCATTCTATTTTACATCATATGATTTATCCTAAAACTTTTGCATGAACCATATTTGTGTCCACACATTTAACTGGTACAACATAATGCTTCAATTTTTGTCACCAAACATGTTACGGTACCTTGGAAATTATTTAAAACGAGTGATTAGGAGAGTGTCAATCAGTGTGTTTCTATGCCATTAAACTTATCACATTTGTGCAATGCATAAATTGCCACTGATAAAGCTACACTTTCTTGCATACTGTAATCCCAGCACACCACTCACGTGAAAACGAAGTCTATTATATCTATCACTTTCATTTTTTGTTTCATTTGAGTTTTGGGTGCCCATACGTTTTTTGGAATGCAGCCCTGATCCTACTTGACTAAAAAAAAAAACAGGCTGAGGGGTCCACGCACCTTTTAGGTGCTTGCCTGCAATTCATGTTAGATATGCAGTCAGAATATTGGCCGGTAGAGTCATATGACTTCTTGTCAGTACGCCGGCATCCTTTCCCACCACATTTATACTATGCGTTAAATCCAATATGTCGTTTAATTTGCATTTTTCTTTTCATTATGATCATTTTTCGTCTCGAGACGCACATTTCTCCTGATCGAGTTGGTTAACATCACAACTTTTCAAATCATGCTCATTTTGAGGTTATACTATATCTTGGAAATTCAAAATAGCAGCCATAAAATGAATAATTAATATTTGCCAAACTTTTTTCGCCGTCATAGCTTATACTTATATGTTATTTGTATAACCTTCTGTTTGAATAAGCATTGGCAAATTGCAAATGTATGTAGCCCCTAGGTGCCAACTTGAACGTTTTATTTCTAAATATTTGTGCCTGTTTCTCATTTTCTGCCATATACCGCAAATAATGTATACGTTAAAACTGATCATCTTCATACAAGCGTCAAGTCCGTCATTCAATATTTAGCCGTCGTCCATAATTCAAAGACCTGATTCGTATAATAGCATTAGCATCAAATTCATAGCATAGTATATTTGTGGTGATGAGCAACAACATCCGGTCGATCTTAAACAATGCCATCATATTTTAACACGCCATGTTGTAGCCAACCTGATTTCCTCACAAGGAACTGTATCTTCTGAATAAACAGAATGTGCAATTATGAGGGCATTTATATTGATATACAATTATTCACGATACATTCAATAAGGAAATGCTAATGTTTGGCAATGACAGCCATATTAGATAGATGGTTCAAACAAAGCAGATTGTACACCTGTTCGAGAAGGTGTCGGCATGGGAGGGGGTAGATGGACGTTCTAGGTGTGAGGGAGGTAACCCTAGTTATACACTTGAGGTGTTTTAACTATAGTCACCCCAAGCTATGTAAACACGCCATTGTGTCACAATGACGTCACATTAGGTACAATCAGTGCAGTGCAATATGCAGTAGGCTGACAGTATGAGGTACATCGTATTGTAAAGAATGGCCTAATTAATTAGTACTGCAAATGTGTGTGCCAACGAGGCAGAGGGAGAGAGAGAGAGAGAGAGAGAGAGACGGCACTGTCCAAGTTTGAAGTCAATCAGTTCAATAGTCCGTAGAGTTAATGGGCAGACAAGAAATGTGTAACTGACTGACAGAGAGAGAGAGAGAGAGAGAGAGAGAGCGAGAGAGAGAGAGAGAGAGAAAAGATTTAACCTCGCATTCTGCAATACTGCAAATGTATCGGCGATACTGTGGCAATTTAGTTTGACAATGCCACCTACGATAACATCTAGTATTCCAGGAATACATTGAATGGACTTCATTGGGAGAAATCGACTACACTGTCTTTTACCGAATGCTGTTTTGAGATAAACAATGGCATTCAGAAAACTATGTTCATCGACCAAAGAGATCTATATTGTGACTATACCGCCAAACGCCTGCATTCAAATTTTGTCAAATTCTTTGATCAATATCGTACGCTAACGGCAAAATACGATTGTAGCAGGCAAGATCACCGGCGCTACATTTCGTAACTTGTGTTTAATTCCGCTTAACTCGGGGCTAGGTGCCTTTTTGAATATCATGTATTTTACACACCCAAAGTGTCCAAATGAGCAGGCACAACCAAAGCGTAATTGGGATACATACTCTGGAAACGACTTGGAAATTCATTTGCATAAGGAATAATCGTCAGAGATTAGGATTTTATGTATTGAAAATCATCATATTTTGCTGACATCATTGCAACCATTTGTAATGGGTGCTAACTGTCATACGAAATAGATATTTCGATCAGTGACGCGGAAATTCTTGTATGGACCACGGTCGAATCTTGCTTGCTAGAGTCGCTTCTCTGTTTCCACTTCCACTCAATTTAGGGCAGATTGTTTTACTCCAGTTCCATTTGCTTTTCAGATACAGTAATCAATGATGGTAAGAAGTTAAGAGACAGACAGACACTTAGGATGTGTGTTGTTGTCGACAAGTCAAATATGATTTAACTTGTGATAATGCAGTTAGAGTCTTGTCGATCTATATATATCATATGTCATATGGTATATGGTATATCATAGCTCTCTAGATTTGTATCTAATACCGCTTATGCCGGTGCTAGGGGCCGTGTGGTCATATCATCCAAGTTGCCACATGAACAGGTACAATAAAAGCGTACCTGAGATACAGCACATATCACGAATCGTTAGATTCTTGGTATGTGCTTTAGAATAGGTTAACCAGAAGACTATTCTGTGAAGTCATGTGACGCAGTCAGTATGTCGGCACCTCTTCCCACTTCCCTTATATGTGTTGTAATTCAACATGCTGATCAACGGTTTTCTGTATTCCATAACTAATCTCTATGGCAAAATGTGCCATAGTGCTTGAGATTGGGGCATTTTATACAACGCTGACAACAACTAAAGCATGTTTTCGTGGAGATAAAATATGATCCCGATCTTCAGTAATACATTTCCAATACATTTTCAGCTGATTTGAGCAAAAGCACTGTCATAATTGATATTGGTCTTAAAGTTCGTAAGCTGGCGATTTTTTTGTGATTTTGATCAATGTTGTCACACCATGACGTCATTTTGACATAATCACCTCAAACCCCATTATATATATCACATATTCATTTAGTGCATTATATTGCCTTTCCAAAAATGTCCAATATGCCATAGTTTGAAGCACAATAACTACTCACTTGATGTTCATGTTGGTAACACTGCTTGAAAACTCGACCATATTATATTATGCTGACAGCCCCTGAACATGTCTTTATTTTTTTTACGATTATCAGTAATGCATGTCCAATATATTTTCAGGTCATTCGAGCAAAAATAATGTGATTATTTATTATGTTGGTCATGGCGTTCAAAAGAGGGCGAAACCGCCAGTTTGAACCATGTTGTCACATTATTATGTCATTATAACGTTGTAATCGACTCAGACATGTTTAAATGATTAACGAATTCATTAGTGCGTTATATATCCTTTCCAAAAGTACCAAGTATGCCATAGTTTCACGAACTATAACTATGCACATAGGGTTTTTACTATCTATATCCGTTCCGAAAACTGTGTTCTGGTGCTTAGAAATTCGATCAAATTACATTATACTGAAAGTCCCTGAATTAGTTTTTATATATGAACACTACATGTGTAGTGTGACTAACGTCACAGGACCTACGGAGTAGGGTGAGGAGGATGACTTGGGAGCCCAAGTGTAATGTTATGTCACCTAAGTAGATCAAATTTCATCGAAAGTAGGTCAGCTCAGAACTTGCTGGTAACAAAACCCTAATGCACATTCATGCCAAAAATCATGGTTCTAATGTCAACGGTTCTCCTTATTTTGCCGACGAAAGGATTCACTCACTCACTCACCCACTCACTCATTACCGGACAATTTGCAAATGAGAGTCTACTTCGTAGAAACAAGAAAAAGAAAATAATCATTATATTTAAGAATATAATAGAAGTGAACTGTTGCAATAGTACAATTTTAAATTACAGAGTAACAATCAAATCTATGTACGTTTTATCCCCAATATTTATTATCCCCATTCTCAAGACATTGTGTTGTATACATTGTACTGTCAGATATTAGGCTAGGAGGTTACAAACTATGACATTATGTGAGATAATCCCTGAACCCTAATTATTCCTATTGGTGACCAGAGAAGACGCCCCAGTTTAACAAAAGCTGTTGATTTAATATTTAAAATCATCGATGGCACGGAGTATAAACTCCCAACAATGATATATGCCGTTCAATTGTGTGTTTTAATATGCATTAGGCTAAAACTAGCCTAAGTTTATACTATGACTGTCCTTTTGAATTTGGTACTAATGATGTTAATTGGAATATTGAATAGGTCATTGAATTATGGATGCGGATATTCTTTAATGGACGACGGCTGAATAATGAATGACGGACCAGATGCTTGTAATTTGCGTGGTTAATCCTACCAGGCCTGGGGCTGGGGGTAAAATGGCCCCCCTACCAAACTTCTACGCTATCTCCGGAACGATGAAAAAATGGAGCGCTGCAGCTCCGTGACTTTATAGTTTATCATAATGGAGTCATTTTGAGCCTATTTGAATAACCCCCCGAACAAAGGATCATGGGCAAATTCACGATGGCGTCCACGTTGGGTACCAGAAAAATGATGTTTTCGTCATATTTCTTCAAACTTTCTGCTTTTCCGCGATGAAAAGTGGGCGAAAACTATTTTATTTCACATCACATTAATATTTACTAATTTATCATGCAGTTTTTGCGGAGAAATTGCATAAATAGAAAATTCGAAAAATCTGACTCAAAAATCGACCAAAAAATGTCGTTTTTGAAAATAACGGCACTGTGACATCATCAAAGCGGCCATCTTGGATTGTTTTTTGCATTTTCTGGTAGAGCTTGACCCAAGAATATAGTGTGTTTCAGCTCCCTAGCTTAAAGGGGAAGAAAAATAATTAAGGGGGCCATCCCCCCCCCTCCCCAGCCCGTACAGGTCCTAAAAAGCCCAGGCCAGACCAGATATGTTTAAAATATTTATGTGCTGATAATCCGCAAATATAAATGCAGAAACACGAACGAGAACAATTTACAGCTAGGTCGATGTAGAAAACGTTTATCAACAATCCTATACAAAATTATTGAATAGACGCAGTGCATTTAATTGTATAAAAGATTAGGAAAGAGCAATGGAAATCGCAGTTCACTAATGGGATGACTTTCAATAAAACACAATGAAGTAATTGTCTTCCCGTTGGCCATAGTCTTTGATGATATGAACTACTTTTCGTACCAAACTGTGCGAATCATAGTTCATGTTGATAAGTTGTAAATAACAATGTGTATATGTCGATGAAAGGTAAGTCTCCGTTTAGGAAACAAGATCGATCCTTCTGGGTGCTCCCCGCACTCAATCCTGTGATCATGAGCAAAGATAACCGGTTTCGCTCTTCGGCCATAAATAGTTATAGAGAGGTGACGAAGTGAAACGATCGTGCACTTACGGACAAAGCACCATATTTGTTACCTGAACATTCTATACGGTGCTACATTCAGAAAAGCAGAGGCATAGGGTGACCATTATTTGTAAGAATGAAACCACATATTCAAAGTGGTTTGATGCTGACGAATCAGAAACCAGTGATGGTAAAGAAATAGTAGATAAATTCAATGAATAGATCAGAACAATTACATCCAACCTTGACGAGAAGATTCCAAGTATCCAGACAAAATTTCTAACGATGAACATTTCAGTTTATCAGCTGTAACCCCAATGGTGTGCAAAGTATGATCCTTGCAAATAGCTGAATCTGGTCTACATGAATATTTCCTTTTCCCTGGACAAACTCGTTGCGGCATCTATTTCTGTTCATCTCGCGCATATTGCAAATTTCTTCCTCAGATCTGGAGTTGTACCTGATGATTTTAAATCTATAAAGGTTACACAAATATTCAAATCCGAAGATCCTATGGTTTATTGGTGAAATATAGACCAAATTCGTTCTTACCGCGCCTCAGCAACATATTGGACCATATTACAATAACCATGATGACCGAATTTTTAGAAGCAAATAATATACTTTCCGAAAACCAATATGAATTCAGATCAAACCACACTCCTTCTCATGCGACCGTTTCTCAATGTGATACGTTAGTTGCTGCAAAAGAGACCAAAGACTACAGATCAGTAACTTTCTTAACCCTACCAGGCCATTATGCCCTGCTACCCAAACTTCCTACCCAATCTCTGCGACAACAAAACATTGAGAGCTGATACTCGATTTTGCAGTTTATCATACTGAGGTAATTTTTGGGTCTATTTGCTTAATCCCTCAAGCTGAGCATAAAAATGTTAAATTGAAAATGGCGCTCATGTGCGGTACCAGAAAAGTAATGTTTTCGTCAGTTTTCCTCAAAATTCCTGTTCTTCTGCTAGGGAAAGTGGGCAAAAACTAATATATTTCAAGTCAGATTATTATTTACTGATTTGTCGTGAAGTGTTTGCGAGGAAAACACAAAATTAGAAAAATCTGACAAAAATTGATAAAAAATGTCTTTGTAAACATGACGTCACAGTGAGGTCATCAATGTGATCATCTTGGATTTTTTTTTAATTTACTGGTAGAGATCGACCAAAGGGTATAGTCCGGTAAGGTTGAGCCCCCTAGCTCAAGGAAATAAAACAATATTCATGGGGAACCGAAATGTTCCCCGCCCAGCCCTGGACAAGTTCCAAATAGGCCAGATATGGTTGAACCTTTCCAAAGCCATGGTTAATCATGATATATTACTGTCCAAACTATACCACTACGGTTTCCGTGGCTCCTCAAACTGTTGCCTTAAAAGTTATCTGTATATGTTCGATATACATACACGACATAAATAAGGCTTCATAACCTACTCCAAATTATCTTCCTCAAAAATCCCCCCAAAACATCGATGATTGCATCATCATTATGTCACGGAAATTTGATCAGGTAAATCGCCGGGAATCCAAAAATAAAATAGTCATGCATTCAACTATATTAGTACACAATGTTTGTACACGGTGTAGCAGTGAAGTGGTCTACACAGCTGTGAACAATTCTCAGCTGAAGAAGTTTTAGCAAGTTTTTAAAGTTTACACTGGACTTTAAACCGCCTTGATGAAAAAAACTTAGTGTAATAGTTATCCAGAATAAACAGAAATTCGAGTAGGTCCTATTAGACAGATTAAAAATGTATTTGACAATAGAATTCAAGCAAAAAATTTGGATTAATTCATCAAATATATAGCTGTACACATTTTGCCCGATTTCTAGCCTTTCATTTTTGTCAAAATCCGAGATTTAAACGTTTACTTCTCGAAAAGTATCCATGCTACGCTTCTGAAATTTGGCATGCTTGTTACTTACATGGCAGTGTGACTAACGTCACAGGACCTACGAAATAGGGTTTGATATAATTTAAGTGTGTACTCGAGAGATGACTTGGGGGCCCTGTGTGCTACCATGAGAGAATTTATATAGCGTCTCTAATTGACAGTGGGAACTATTAACTTTTCCAGATGTCAACGCTGGTGAGTCATTAGCGTAGCAACTATTATCGCCCTCAGTTTCTATTACCCTGGACACTGATCAGCCCAGCAGTACAGCACGAGGTGTTGGGGGGAGAGTCCGAGAGAGCGGGGTAGCCCCTCCCCCCCCCCCCCACCTCTCGGCATTAGGTGATTTTTTTTTAAATTAGCGTAGGGAATGGTGCTCTGTCAGAGCAGTTGAGAAGTAAATGTTTCTAGTCCCAAATAAGACAGGAAACTGGAAAAGAAACACAAATTTGAAGTGAGAAAGGTCAAGATCAGAGATTTGTTAGAATGCACGAATCAAATCAGGCATCACTAGAGAGCCATTCTCCATGGATATATTTATTTGGCATTCAACTTCAAGGTACCTCATCTGAAGAGAGTACATAATAATAATCAATGAACAATGAAGCACACACGAAAAAACCCCAAAACAATTGGTTATAGGTTACTGAATTTAAAACACAACGATGATTTTATTATCGATTTCTTCAGTAACAACAGAAAATAGGGTCATTGTTGTGTTTAAATTTAGTAATTTCTCTCATAAAATCCAGTCATTTTTTATTTCTTTTTGAGGTAGAACATTTTTTAACTAATGACTGAACTGAAGAAATTATGCAATGTTGTATAGGCTGGATATATAAAACATGCAGTATAATATGCCTTCAATCTCAACGGAATTCCAAGACCAGCAAATGAGTGAAAACGGATACCATCGGAATGTGTGTCAACATTACAATGTATGGTCAGTTAGGCTAAAAATAGATTAGTCAGGAATCTCCAGTTTAATACTAGATTCAAGTGTACTGTTAAACTAGCCATATTATAGATATCTCATAGTACATGTAGATCTAATAGACTGATTACGACGTACGAGCGAGCGCACACATACATGTGTGCTTTTAATATAGATATAATTAAAATATTTTTTGGAAGCTGACGTTTTAGAACAACAACAACAGCCACCGAAAGCCAACAAAAGATTTACCTTCATTGGACCTCTGACGCTTCTGTGAGAAGAAGTTTTTCAAAGTTGCTTGGCGCTTCATGACAATGATTTATAAAATACATGTCAAGTGATATTCGTGGCTCGGTAAAACTTCGCAGCAGACGAAATAACAACCTCCATTCTCCGATCAAATGATTTGCTGTCTTCATGCATCGTGGCATATACAGCTCGCCTGACGCGAGATTCTGGGATTTCGGTAGCCTTCCGCAATACCACCGACTAACAACGACCAGCATGATCACGAGGGTTCCCGAATATTTCGAACAATTTACGGCAGAAGTTTGGGAAGCGTGGCGTGGACTGTTAGGGAAAACATGGCGGAGCTACCTGGAAACGTATAATGCCGACATATTTTGGCAAGTACCATTAAAGTTACTGATATTTTCGAGTGCTGGGTGCATCATTTTTTTTTGCTTTAGTGCTGGGCGGCCGAAGTTAGTCCCGGGCGCTTAAAAGTCACAATGAAGCATACAACCAAGGGTTCCCGATGGGCATGACAGTGCACTCGAGTCATCAATAAATAATAAAAAAATAATTATAAATCAAATTTTCATCAGAATTCGATCAGCTCAGAACTTGCTGGTAACAATGCCCTAATGCACGTTCATGCTAAAAATCAAGGTTCTAATGTCAACGGTTCTTCTTATTTTGCCAACGAAAGGATTCGGATGGACTGACTGACTCACTGACTCATTACCGGACAATTTGCGATCTGTAGCCTACTTCGTAGGAATAAGGTGATCTAGTAAACACTATCTCACTTTTTGTAAGTTCAGATTAGTTTTTTAATTACTCAACTTTTAAGACAAACGACCGGATCGACAAAATAGTACGTTTTTTTCCAATATATTTCAGTAAAATAGCTGTAAAAACAAAACCAGGCAAAAATTTAAAAAAAAATGAGATAAATTTTACTAGTTCGAATGATCTCCAATCAAGGTATATCATCAAAGTTGAAACAAGACCAACAGTTTTCATGAAATTTCAGTTGAAATATGGAAGCTATTGTTTTCATTTTAATTTTTTTAAATTGGAATATTTTCTACACAGTAGCAGCGTCGGTTATACGCTAAGGGGACAGTTATCCTTAAGAAATGGTTAATCTAATATAAAAATTACACAAGACTATATAGTTCCATGATGAATATATTTTATGAGCTTTCAAAGACTAAACTGTCTTCAGCGTCAGGTAGTAGCAAAGGCACCTAATTACATAGAGAACAGTCTTATTATGTACACTGTACAGTCTGATCTGCTGAGAGAAATTAAACACAATTTGTGTATATCACCCATTAGTGAACATGAGCAGTGTGACTAACGTCACAGGACCTACGAAGTACAGTAGGCATTAGGACTCGAAGGTGAACTGAACTCTTGGAAATCCCCACCCCCAGTTGAAATCCTGCCTATATTAAGATGGGCATCGCCCAAGTCAGAATCGCCAGTGATTTTCATCAAAAATCAGCAGAAATGTTCATCAAAAGTAGGTCAGCTCAGAACTTGTTGGTAACAGTCTCCTAATGCGCCTTCATTCCAAAATAAATAACGATCGCCGATTTAATTTTACAATTTTTTAATTAAAGGAAACAGATTGAATAATATAGGTTCAGTAGATTTCAAGCTTTACGTGTGAAAATACATTTACATATCTTTAATGGTTTTCAGTGCCCTTGTCCAGGATCAAAACAACTTTTTGAATCGCATTATTTTCCCAACAATACAACAAATTTTTATATATAGTACTATAGTAGAAAGGTAGCATTTATGTAGTTTACGGTAATTCAACTCCAGACCAACACCTTCTCTGCACAAGATAATAATTATTCTATGTCATTCTCCTGAGCATAACCGGTACAAAGACATACAGTGGGACAGGGTATTTTTAGCTCTGGGTAATTTGACCTGAATTTGAAGCTGATACACGTTAAAGGCTATAGTCCACATATAGCTACATGTATAACAATATACTGAAGTGTTAATTATCAATCTAATTTAAATCAGAATTATTTCAGATCAGAACTTGCTGGTAACAATGCCCTAATGCACGTTCATGCCAAAAATCAAGGTTCTAATGTCAACGGTTCTCCTTATTTTGCCGACGAAAGGATTCGGATGGACTGACTCACTCACTCATTACCGGACAATTTGCGATCTGTAGCCTACTTCGTAGGAATATATACCAAGCTGCTAACGAAAATAATTTACAGTGCGTTCATGTACAGTAAACACATATCAAGTTTGGAGAGAACCAGGAGCGGTTAAATTATACATTGAAAAGTCGAAGTGGAATAGATGAGCTGTTTATATTAAGCTTCGGCTTGCGTTCAGGAATATACAGAGATTCTTTAATTTTAACCCTATCTGGCCTGGGCGATTTGGGGTGTACCGCAGCCTGGGGAGGGGCGGAAAGTGCTCCCCCCTATTTATTTTCGCTATCGCTAATGCTAGAGGGCTGAAACTTACCACAGTATATCAGCGGGTCAACCTCTACAAGAAAATGCAAAAATCCAACGTGGCCGCCTAATGACGTCACTGTGACAGTGACGTCATTTTCAAAAAGAGCATTTTTGGACCATTTTTTGGTCAGAATTTTCGAATTTGTTATTTTTGCTTTTTCTTCGCAAAACTGCATGGTAAATTAGTAAATAATAATCTGATATGAAATAAAATAGATTTTACCCACTTTTCCATACAGAAAAGCAAAATTTTTGAAGAAATATGACGAAAAAAATCGCTTTTCTGGTACCCCACCTGGACGCCATTTTGAATTTACCCATGATCCTGTGCTCGCAGGGTCATGCAAATAGGCTCAAAATGACCCCAATATGATAATCGGAAAAGTCACAAAATTTCAGCTCTTAATTTTTCGTCGTTCTGGAGATAGGAGCAAAAAACCAACAGGGGTGGGGGGCGGAAAGTGCCTCCTCCCCCCGGCCAGGTAGGGTTAACATTGTATTCCGTTCTACCAGAATCCAGTACAGTATAGGCAAATTTAGCTGGACTATGTCCAGGTTTTGAACAATGTTCACCAATAGCAGAGTGTTTGTAATGGTGTTTTCACTATATTAAAGTGGACCTACCCAATGTACCATTATCCAACACCCCGCATAAATATTCAACACCCACACTCTCCAGCACATATTACAGATTTCTTGTCAGACATTTTAGCATTCCCATACTAGTAGCCATTACAGCAGTCAATGGTACTGATCCGACCTTGACCGGAACTGCCATCCCAGACAGCATGTGCACGGCGATCCAACGTTGGACCAACATGTTGAGTTTCAACGGATCAATGTCGGCACTCAAACGACGGCTCAACGACCTTGCACCGTGACCCAATGATGGCGCCGACGTCGGTTTAAGAGCGACAACAACGTTGGACCAGTATCGAATCAACGTTGGCACACCGTGTATAAATTACAATTGCATCGGCCCTACAGCGACCCTCAATTGGCCCGACATTGATAGATGAGCATCAATACCCCCTCCTCCCTCCGCTATACTCTCCCCCTCCCTGGCATGCTGCTCGGTTGCACAGGGTGATGTGTTTGCATGCTCTTAGCTGGTTCCAGTATAAATCAGTGGTATCCGTAATTAAGTAGGATCTAGATTCAAATAATGCAAACAGAAAGACGAACTTAAAACAACAAATCGTTTAATAAAGCTTACACAAGATACACATTGTGGAATTTATATCGATATAGAAGGACGCTTCGCATGTATCTATTTGAGTTTTTACATTTGCCCTAATCAGTTTTGTAAATTGTTTATTTTGATTCAATGTTAATTCACGGGTTGATCATATATGTATATACATTGCAAGTATAGTATGAGTTAAGAGGCTTATCTATTAGTTGAGCGGAAGCCAGGAAATGCTGAACCCTGTATGGTATAGACCACTGCATGTAGTTGAAGTGGTCAAGGAAAGCACAGACCGTGGTAGATTAGGATAATTAATACGGTGTCTGGTAGAGCAAGAGGTTGGCACTTCAGATTAAATTGTATACTCAAATATAAACTTGATTCACGCTGCATGTTATAGAAATGCATATAGATAAATTGTCTTCTGTTAAATGTTAAATGGATTAGTAAGAGTTTGAATCATTTTGGTTAAACATGCCAGCCTGTATCAGTGTAAGCAAAGCTCAAGTGTCATTCCGGTAGATCCCTTAATTAAGTGTTTGAATTGTGAGAAACTGGAGATTAGACCAAGCCTATGTTAAGTGTTTTGTTTACTCGACTGTATAAAAGCTTGATGTATAGTACACTAGGCTAGACTTTTAACATCTTGGTCTCCTGAGACAGTTGGCGTTTTGTCTCAGAAGTCATATAACATCTTGACTTGATATTTAGACTATACGATCTGTCTACAAGAACTTTGATTGTGACCTACTGCTGGTTATTGTTTCAATTGCGTATGCTTGTATTATTGGAACTTGGAGGATTGAATAAAATCAATCTCGGCTTCATCATCGAGTTTTCTTGCGTCATCTTTCCATCTAGAGCAACACTAGATCTTACTTACGACAGTCGTTTTTATGGTTATGAGAAAAGTGAATCATTGAGTGACGACGCTAGCCGAAACAACAAAAGAAGAAAACTCATTAAAATTTCTCATTGGCGCCCAACCCGGGGCAGGAAATACGATGACGGAGCCGGTCAGAGAATGGCTGGATGAGTGTCAGCATGCCGTTCAAGCTCCCCAAAATGTGGCCATCGTGTCACGTCCCTCGGACTTCTCAACGTTTCTCCAATCTACCATCATGTAGTTCTTGCGAACTTTGACAGCGTGCTGCAAACGATTGCGTTTGGCACTTTGTGTTTCAAAATAGGTGAAAGTGGGCCTATGGAACGTGCTGTTGATTTGACGCAGAACTGTAGGACGGTGATGGATTACGGCGGAGATGTCATGGAGATGATGTGGGCTAAGCCAGCAGTTCAGCAGGCTTGATGCCTGTAAAAACAGATAAGCTTTTCGTCACACCGTTACCCTCCCCTTCTTGCATAATATTAAGGCCGGTGCCAACCACGCCTGGCACCCAACGGAAAGGCAGACCAGGAGCCATGTTCTATGCTCGCCGACTGATCGATGAAGTGTCCAGTCCCATCATCGACAGTGACGGATGAAACTAAAATGTGTGTTTTCATATCTTCTTTGTGTAGTCAAGGCAGTATTTCGATCCAAGCACTGTTCCTTCCTATAACAGCGACATGTTTCTCCTCTTCCTTGGTGACGCGACAGCGTGTGCCAGAAACCTCTGGACCGAGTCCATTCCGTGGAACAATATCTACAGGTACAGTTTGATTCGTTTCATTTAACAGAGCCTTGTAAATGGCCGTAGTGATTGAAAAAAATAACTGTGTTGTGATATATTCTCTGCCTGGACTTCCCTGAACTTTCTGTCTGACGTTGTGAAGTTCCCACTGATTGACAATAGAGCGTGTGATGAACAGTGTGTAATTTACAGGAATGGGTCATGCCCTTACGAACTCAAAGACATTATACTCTGATAATCCCCAAACAGGTTGGTAACATGTATTGAACAATCATGTTATATATGCCATAATCGTGCCTTATATGAATTGTTTACATCTCTCGTATATTGTGCATGTTTTGTTATTATTGATAATACTGCATGCCCGGTAGAGTTGATGAGTCGATGGTGAAATTGGTAGATTGCCTGAATTCCTTTGTGACTAGTAAATTTAGTGATTTGCAGATTGATAAATCTAGAACTTGAAGTTTTTACGATAATATTGTGACGTGGTTCCACAATGATTTTTTATTTTTTTTTATCAGGACGTTTATCGCGATTAGTTGCCATAATAGTGTTAGCTGGTAAGCTAAAACCCTTAACGTAATATTGGCTGAATGGAACTAAAATTATCGCATACATGATCGACAGGTCCTAAGATACACTGAGTACATGTACGTACTAGTGGTTTGAAGCATATAGATGCTTAGTGGATGCTATGGAAGCATGTTCGAGTTGGTTGACAAACCTTCATAATCCCCGATTCGGCTATGAGAGCCTGGATGTCGTGAACATTTGTGGTTATTTATTTTATTTTGGATCCTCAGATATAAGTCTAAGATGTTGGATGACAAATTGGTTTCAATTAACACGTATTGGGAACTTCGTTAAGTGTCATACATAATTGTGTCCAAGTCAGCCATGAATTTCTAGCTTTCATTATGAGTAACACGTAAGGTCCAAATGTTAACCTTTGCGGATGGAGTGCCGTATATTACACTAGCACAGGCGATGCTAGAGAAATCCGATACTTGGGTGACAGTTATGGAAGACTGTTTGAGACATAACCGCAGAATAATTGTGTCTGTGGTGAATATTTTTTTTGTTTTTGTTGCAACAATATTGAGATGCCCTGTAGTGGTATGAGTTGAATAATGCTCGTTGTTATTTTGTTTGTTAGGGTCAACATAAACAGTGTTAACGTTATGACCAGTTGCAAACGTTGAGTGGTTAACGAGAAGTTTTGATTGAGCATAGGTGCAAATGAGTCTTTCATTTTTGACTAACCATAGTTTGACCTAGCCTTTTGATGAATAACTGAATTTTGTTCAGACGTGGAATCAAATTTTGATTCAGGGCCCGATGCGGCCCATGTTTGTAGAGATGCCGCTGTGCGTGATTAAGGTTTGAAGACTAACGAATCGGCAAGCGATGAGATTTTGACAAGTGGATAAGCGTGGTGATAAATAGTCGACTAATGGTGGAATATACGATATCGTTCTGATTTAACTTTTGAGGATGCTCAGATTGAGTCTGTAATGATATTAAATGACGAGCTGGTAAAATTAACAAGTAATAGCGATTTATTTCAATTGCATTACGTATTGTATCCAGACTGTATGTCAATATGTCTAGACTTCTGAATGAGTAACATTACCCCCTTGGAATGAGTTAAAGAGAGAATCCTGACAGGCAGTTGTCAGTTGAAGTGACGTAGCTACATATTCGTTTTGTGTGTGTGTGCCTATTGTGTTGTATTTGCGTGTCGTTAACATTTGTTTTAAATATTGGGAAAGTACCTATTCCATTTCAAGGAGGCCCATACAGATGTTACACTTTGATTTCTGAAGTTGAATGTTAACCTGATCAGATAAATGTTTAATTTTCGGTAAACCTAATGTCTGCATTCTTAATTGTATTGAGTAAAAGACCCAGATACATTTTCTCGCATTTCACTAAGGCAAGCATTTTAGATCGATAAATGGTATTTCATGGACATCGTTGAAAGATCATTTTCTTGAGGTGTAAACGATGGTTCAAAACGTTTGGATGTATCCAGGAATGTACTTTTCACATTAATGTTGATTAGTAAGACGTACAAGACAGATGGAACTATCTGTGATCTTGCCTATAACATCAATTCCCAAGTTTGATGTTTTAAATTGAGGTTAAAGTTTATCTTTATCGGCTAGCCCTTTGTGTGAGATTCAGGATTGAATATTGTTTGAATCCTGCATCTTATTTGATTATAAAATGTCTTTATTAAATACGAGCATTGATTTATGTAATCGTGTAACTGCATATTAAGCATGGTGGTATAATCGCATTTTTAAAATTCAATGTTTGATGTTTCTCAACCGTCAATTGACATTGTATTTGAAACGTGAGTTGAATGTCATTCTGCAGAATGGACATTTAACTTCTGGTGGGGAGTATATGTGGAATTTATATGGATATAGAAGGACGCTTCGCATGTATCTATTTGAGTTTTTACATTTGCCCTAATCAGTTTTGGAAATTGTTTATTTTGATTCAATGTTAATTCACGGGTTGATCATATATGTATGTACATTGCAAGTATAGTATGAGTTAAGAGGCTTATCTATTAGTTGAGCGGAAGCCAGGAAATGCTGAACCCTGTATGGTATAGACCACTGCATGTAGTTAAAGTGGTCAAGGAAAGCACAGACCGTGGTAGATTAGGATAATTAATACGGTGTCTGGTAGAGCAAGAAGTTGGCACTTCAGATTAAATTGTATACTCAAATATAACTTGATTCACGTTGCATGTTATAGAAATGCATATAGATAAATTGTCTTCTGTTAAATGTTAAATGGATTAGTAAGAGTTTGAATCATTTTGGTTAAACATGCCAGCCTGTATCAGTGTAAGCAAAGCTCAAGTGTCATTCCGGTAGATCCCTTAATTAAGTGTTTGAATTGTGAGAAACTGGAGATTAGACCAAGCCTATGTTAAGTGTTTTGTTTACTCGACTGTATAAAAGCTTGATATATAGTACACTAGGCTAGACTTTTAACATCTTGGTCTCCTGAGACAGTTGGCGTTTTGTCTCAGAAGTCATATAAGATCTTGACTTGATATTTAGACTATACGATCTGTCTACAAGAACTTTGATTGTGACCTACTGCTGGTTATTGTTTCAATTGCGTATACTTGTATTATTGGAACTTGGAGGATTGAATAAAATCAATCTCGGCTTCATCATCGAGTTTTCTTGCGTCATCTTTCCATCTAGTGCAACACTAGATCTTACCTACGACAGTCGTTTTTATGGTTATGAGAAAAGTGAATCATTGAGTGACGACGCTAGCCGAAACAACAAAAGAAGAAAACTCATTAAAATTTCTCAACATGTACATGATAATTCTGAAAGTTACCGGTTATCAACATTCAGTCATTGTACGCGTACCAGTACCAATTCATAGTCAACCACATAGCGAAATATTCACCAGCCAGTACTGTGCGGTTCACAACTGAACAGTACTGGCAGGAAAGGTCCTGTTACCAGCAGGTTTACTGTGCAGTAACCGCGCAGTTAGCATCCGCTGATTACCAGCCGGTAGGCGACTAGTCAGTACCATTCAGTTGGCAACTGTATATCCAATCAAGATATAATTTTCCATCATCGTGCAGCGAGGATTTTCTTTGATGTCTGCCGGTGTGATTTCCAAATATGGCAAGTGGTGGTTGTATTGATTTTAATTCCTTTCAAATAGCCAATCAAATTAGAATTTTAAAGAGGTCATACACTGCACTTATAATAGTGTAGTATTTAACTTGAAATGTGAAGAAGATTTTACAGGGATTATTTAAGGTTAAAAGATACAATCAGCCTCGTCAATCGAAAAGCGTCTCGTCATAACTCCGATTACAGGAGCGCTAACTGATGGCACATGTACAAAGAAATTGATCGCGAAACCGCATACATTCGGCAAAACTAATATTCAAATTCATGTGCTATGAAGCCTGATCAGTAAGCCTGCTAAGTCTTATAAACATCAAGTCAAACACTCTAAATGAATATTGAATATACAGCTTGGGTGTGATGGATGGACAGGGGGACAGACAAACAGGAACTTAATGCGCGAAGTATAAAAAAAATATAATATCTCTGGCGCCATATCTCTCTGTAATTGTAATACAGCTAGTCCATTAAATTACCGGATTACTTGTAACACAGTTTACATCTCACCTTGATAAACTTACCAACAGACAGTTGAAAGCTGAGAAAGCAGCTTGGCGACGGGGTCTGTGTGTGGTACATGGGAAGAAACAGAACATAAGACCGGAGGTCTCTTCTACATAGTACTTTCTCAACCAAGTATATCCAACATCAAGCACGTTCCGGACGTCACAATGACATATGACGTTCTGAAAAAAAAAACAATTGTAAGCGTCTGGTCCGTCATTCATAATTCAGCCGTCGTCCATTAGAGAATATCCGCGTCCATAATCCGAAGACCTATTCCATATTCCATATAACAGTATTAGCACCAAATAAAAAAAAACCTATCACAGTATAGATAAACATAGGTTTGATTCCTGCAAGAGAGAAGCGGTCAACAGTTTCCAATGATGCCGGCAAGACATCATGATGTTCCAAAAATATCAAATCCGTATCGCTGATCAGTATTCTTAATCCATAATATTTGTTGTAAGTTCGTCATCTAAAGAATGATGTATCTCAGCCACGCTTTGATTGTGCGTGTTCATATGAGTACCATGAGGATCTTGAAGTACATGGGTTTATACGGCCCCTAGCCCCGGGTTAAGCGGAATTAGACACAAGTTACGAAACGTAACACCATAGATCTTGCACGCTACGCTCGTATTTTGCTATCAGCATGCCATATATATCGCCAAATTTGAGAAACTTTGAGTGGAGGCGCTTGGCGGTGTAGCCCTGTTTCCGCAACAATGTTTGTGACGTTGATTAAAATCGTCACATTTAACACAGGATCTAGCAAATGCTACTAGGCGTGATATGTATACGCCATATGGAGGTCCCACTGGAATATTACTGTCCAGAAAGGGATAGTTTACGATGTCGAAATTGTAATCATCTCTTTTGTCACACAGTCGACGAGAGAGAAGAACCGCTTCATTTTTATAGAGATATAGGTCTAAATATGATGTGTTTGTAGGGCCATCTAGTTTCCTTCAAATCCAGTGAAGGTGGATATATATATTCTTCACTGCGTCATTCATATAGCGATTATCCACAGCGAGAAGATCGTCTATATAGCGTTTGGTGAATGAGAAGGAACGGGCTTTGAATGGATCGGTTTTTGAAAGCGCCTGCATATAGTCATATTCATAAGAGAACAGATATAGGTCAACCGAATATTAGGAACATGCAAACTCCACTTCAAATTATTACATTTTTTTTTGTTTTCCATCTGAAATAATAATGGTCAGTACATATATCAAATTATATATAAAATGCCTAGAATTCACACCTTTAGAAATCTCAAAATATCAATGGGAACACGACTCCAAAGGAGAGGAAATAACTCTCTTTACTAATATGTAGAACACGCATAGAAGTACTATAATCTGTCAGTTTACATAGAATTTATTACTTGAAAGCTGGCCATATACACGTGAATAATCACAAATGGGGAAAGGGGGCATGTTTCTTCAACATCGTAAACAATACATATGGCTTCTTTCAGTGACGTCATCGAATAAAGCATTCATTTAATTCATCGAATCAATTAAAGATTCAAGATACTATTTAGATTTGATACCAAAGAAAGTAAACGCAGATCATTCTGGTGCATTCTACAAGTCACCGGGTCATGGAACATCAAAGGCGGAAAAATGGCGGGCACTTCGATATCGAAACTGGTATTTCAAAATCCAAAAATTAGTTGATTGATATTACATGACATGTACTGCTATATATATACACCAAAACAAGGAAAAGTACCTGAAGAGTAGACTTCCCAAGTCTCATAGCCTACCTCGGCGAAAAACAGACAGAAAGGCGGAAACAAATCCAGTGCCGAACAACCGACTCAGTTCAGCTCTCAGGGGAAATTCGTTCAACAGACGCAGTGGTTGAAATGAGCGCGTTCAGTCTAAGTGGAGATAACCTAGTACTGGTACGTCCTCCCGATTTGTGGGCAACAACTACTGATTGACTGATCCGATTTTTTCCTTAAATAAATAGGTCACATCCAATGCGTATGAGTGATCCGGCCTATGCAAGTGCAAACGTTCAGCCAACTCCAACTAAGTCCATGCCTTTATTTTCATCTTTATTTCATGGGGAAGTTTCATCCTCACAACAGAAGATAAATATTGATAGGTTTATACGAATATTCACATTCTCACTGAGACATAAAACAGGAAAGTATTGACCGACATTCCTATACAGATATCCATCTAAAATGCTGTATTTATGATACCGGAAATTATATCATGGCATGATATAGAAAGTTTCTTCAATGAATTTTAAAATTAAAATACTATAAGCGCATGAATCCATGTAGATCTAAGTAGGACTGACGTAGGCCCGACGTTCTGAATTACGTCTGCTCAAGTTGTCGGGCCGACGCAAAGCCGATGTTAAAACTGGCAACCAGAAGTTTTGTTGGGGACCTGACGTCGGGTCGACGCAATGCCGAGATATTGAAATTGGCACTGAAATATGCGTTGCCGATGTGACATCGGGCTGACGTCAAATTGACGTGTCACTGCCGACACCAACGTATGCCGACGTGACTCAACCTGTTGCCGGCGTCATGCCGACCTGTGCATGCTGTCTGGGATTGTCCCCTCCCGGGCACGAGATACCACAACGCCGCTAATGGCAGCAGTCAAACCACCTGACGATGGCAGCAGCATCACCCGTGGCAACCTACCCACCAAGATCACTGCGAACGAGGCAACTTCGACTTCCGTGTCCCAGTTGACGGTTTTGGTTGCACCGTACCTGTGGACAGCTCGAACGCCTGAAAAGGGGATATGGGAAACTTATGTGGCCATTCTGCCCACACGAACCCAACTCGCACTACGAACAATTTGTTGTATTAAGCCCAACTCACACTACGAACATTTTTTTTGTATTAGAATAGAACAGTTTGTTCGTGGTGAATTTAGCCCAACTCACACTACGAACATTTTGTTATATTAGAAAAAACACTGTTCAGAACATGTTCTGTCTGCAGTATGAATTGCCCAGAAACACGAACATTCTGCCATTTTGTTGTTTCATTTGAGAGCGGCTTCGTCACATGACCGACAGCTGTCAGTTGATTGGATAAGTGTGGATAAATGTTCGGACACATGTTCGCGATCACCACACATTGAAGGCAAAAACTGTTCTGAGGACGAAAACATGTTCCAAAAATCAAACGTTTGATTTCACGAGCTTGTCCCTCGAACATAATGTTTGTGTTTCTGGGCACCTCAAACTGTAGACAAAACATGTTCTGAACAGTGTTTTTGTTCTAATACAACAAAATATTCGTAGTGTGAGTTGGGCTTACAACAGTCAACCGTGCTAACAAGAGCCCCATGGGCTACTGGTGGCGGAGGAATGGGTACAAATCTCGATGAAGACTCACCCCGACCCTCTCTTAAAATATCACAAGAGGCAGACGTAAGTTCTGCGAAAACTAAACGGACCCGCGATATATCAAAAGCTTGGTGGTTATACGGAGAAGAGATCACACGTAACAACGCCTCCTGAATAGTTTTGTGGTCAATTTCCTTAGTAAACAAAGCTGCGGCCTGTGGCGCATGACAACCTCTCAAAAATTGCTCCACAATTATCGATTCATCTAGCTCCTTATCTCCCCTGATACCCCTTCTCTGCTAAACGAATACACCTATCTTTAAAATCAACTAAAGTGTCAGATCCAGTTCTGCCCCAGATACTAAGACTGCCTCGGGACATTTAAAACATTTTCTAAGGAGATTTATATGTTGAAGGAGATGAACTTCCTTTGATATCATGTAACGAAAGTGCGGTGTAATTCTTCAAATCGTGCACATGCCTGTATTTAAGCCTCAGGTTGCACATTTATATTCAAAATAACCGACAATTATTCCACCTATTGGAATTCGTATTAAACCACACATATTGTTAGAGCCGGAATTAGTTTTGATCAGATTTGACCAAACAAACCTTTACCATTTCCCAGGATATATGTAAGCATAAAGGAATCGTTCGTAAAGTATTTTCACGTCAATGCTCGAGTAAACATTTTCTTTGCGATGATAAATGATTGGATAAAAAAAACTAGTGTCTTGCCACAGAGAGAAGAACATATTATCACGTTGTCTGAGTTACAAATGATGATGTTACAGTGATGATATAGGAGATCTTGAAATGATATGAAACAAATTTCATTAGTTAAAGAAATAGTAACATTGACCTAAAATGATATACAAAATTTCTTCCTTCATTGAACTTTACCATAACGCGTTTTGACCACCTGCTCGCTCCTAAACAAAGGAATTGAATTTCCACTTAAATATGTTACCGCACGATTGTAAGCACATCGAACCGTACGTAAAATAACAAAACCTCACTGAAATTTGGCGGGTGGTTGGGTGGGTTCAGGTTCCTGTTGCTTCAATGCATTTTGCTGAGAAGCAACAGGAACTTGATAATTTTGATGTCTAGCACTGAAATATCACTTGTCTTTATTGCACCATGTAAGCGTCCTGTCTGTGTCTTGTGCGCTGTCCTCAGTGTTTTATAGGGTGGATGGAGGGTGTCTGGTTCCATGCTGCTTCAAAGATTTCTTCTTTGAAGTAGCAGGAACACAACTGGGCTGGGTGGTGCTTAGTTGGTTCGTCGTGATATAGCTGAAATGTTGTTGAAAGCGACGTTAAATTCTATTCACTCACCGAAATTTGTTTAATTATGCTAATTGTCCAATACATCATCATTTGTCGTCTAATAGCGTAAAAACTAAGATAGAAACGTAATGGATAAAACATTACGTAAATGTTACATATTTAGCTAATGCAAGATATAAAGAAGCGGGAAGTGTTGTTCAATAACGTAAATACGCATTTCGTTATTCGATTTGGGAACGTTATTGAACAAGCTCTAAAATGTCAGCTCGGTTCAGCACAGATCAATGTTTAAATGCATTATTGAAGTATTTTTCCCTCGTGCCACTGATCTACAAAACATTAAAAATCTGATAATTAGTTTTCGTCGGTTATGATTCCGCTGCCCTATAATCTCGAACCCTTTCTCATAATCTGCTGTCAATATCCAGATTCATATCCATCTGTGTCCAAAATACAAAATTTCAATAAATTTCTTCATCTGAAGACCGAGATATCAATCTGTTTAGTTGTATCGCCTAAGGGCATGATACCGCAAATATATTTTTATGTAAGCTACCATGAATGCTCAACCCAGGGTCCGTGTTATAAAAACCTATCCCATGCGTTTTGGCACGTTGAAGCTATTCATGCCTGCAAAGCTTGGATGAGTGTATCATTGTAAGAAACTTAATATCGAGCACGGCTGGGTAGTATATAGGTTAAAATGGAGTAAATCACGTCACTTCCGCCAAAGGTGGATGTTCGTGGTAAGCATATCCCGCATTAAATGCTCAGTTGTGTTATTACTGGATATCATAACTAACTTTTATTGTGTTTCGCTATCGAAATATGTCTCGATTAATTTCTCAAAACATTGTGACAGTCGCGAGCCTGTGTTCTGCTCAGGACACAATCAAACGACGATACCCACGTGACCAGCTCAGACGGTTGAAAAGTGCTCGTCTCAGAAGACAGTTTACGTTCTCAAAAATCATTTGGTCATGAGTGTGGTTTGGTATATTTCACGTGAAGTGAGAGGAATGGCAATCAAAAACATCAGTGTGTAGTTCCAGGCTAAAGTACAAGAAGGTCAGTTTTCCAGGGGCGAACTGAACCTGCTTAACCTGGACCGTAATGGGACAAATCTATACTTTATTTTTACCTACAGCTTTACTCCGGCTTATATATCGTTTTCTTATCCAAATTGGAGACTCCTAGCGTCATGATTGTACAACAGGATGCTTTCAATAGCGTTACTTTACGGTCGATGGGAGAGAACTCTTCCAGACATATCCAAGCTGAACTGAATAGATTCAGGTCTACAAAATCACAAAAATGAAACTTTAGTAGCACATTTAGTGGTATTTTCATAAACGTGATTGGTAGAATAGATTGGAACAAAATGCAGTATACAGTCATCGATCATAAAAATAATGTACTTCACTGCTCAAGATACCTTTCTTGTATGTCACTATTAGCAAAAGCGTCCAGTGAATAAAATGCTTTAATTTCTAGACAGAGAGAGAAAACTAAGAAGATGGACGTGTTACCATGTTTTGACACGGCCACAGACTGTCTATAGCAAACCACCAAAAACGGCCTTACTTAATTTGTAGTATATCTCCAGAAAACTATATTCCCTATATTCGTCGCCATAAATAACCCACCACACCAGCTAGCCTGGACTTTCCGTCCAAATATAAAACCATTTCAGCGTACATTTCCCACCATTTCCTGAGATACGACGGTCAAAGATAAGATCGTCCCGTTCGACATCATTACGGCAAATTATGGAGGTCACTAGTTTTGTTCCCTATTAAAATTGAAAAGGTGGATTTGATATATTTGAGAGTCAAATTTCATAGAAAAATTTCGAGATACATCACAAACCTTGTATGGCCCAGTCAGGTATGATAGCCAATCACCCTTCGCCTGAAGTCAATCCATGATTGTAATGATAGACCGCGTGTACGCCTGGATACTGCTGCTGGACAAGTTGTCCCGAGGCCGGACCACTGCACATCCTACATGTCCTAACTGTATCATGAGCACAACAAAATAAGAAAATGGTAAGACAGATCCGAGGAACCTTATTGCACGTTTCTCGGCCGAATCTCTAATAGTTCGAAATGCAAGACATTCTAAGACATTCTTTTTTCAATTCAAATGACAGATATATTTCTGACACCAAAACAAGGTCACAACACCAAACGTTGTGATATTGCTCTTGATGATTGTTTAGTGCCAAATTATATTTGTAATAATTTTGTGATTTCTAAGTGGGGACACCGCGGATGTCTCACGTGTCCACTCTTTAATACTTCAGCTTCATTTAGGTCCTCTTTAACTGGTAATTCATATTATGTAAATTCGTATGCTGAACTTATTTCTTCTACACTACTACAAGCTGCATTTATTTAGTTTCCTCTAAGAAGTGTGGTCAAAAAGATCACCTAAAGACTCAATCTTAGGGTGGATGGTCAGAGAAAATCCGTTCGAAAAAGCAATTGCTCATAGGTTGCATTTTTCTGGACCCGACCATGGTTGGGACAACTGCAGTATTCAGATAACTGACGTCGTCTACCCGTCTACGAAGAATTCCACCTTCGGATTTGAGAGAAAACTTCGAGAGCGGTACTTATTTTGGATTCAGTCGCCTTAAATGGCGGACACCATTTCCTTCAATTTTGCTCTCAGATAATTGCATTTCGCATCATATGATTTACCCTGAAGCTTTTGCATGAACCATTTGTGTCCACACATATAACATACTATATTAATTAACACTGAGTTCCTAAAGTTTGGGTGCACACAATTTCCTGAATTGAATTGAATTCAACCTTGTGGTTCTGCAGACTGACAGATGATGGCATGCAGTTGCCAGTCAGCCTTCATGTCAGCACACCTACCACTGCCCTCAAGGAGAGCATTTCTCCATCCCAGGGCGCCGAACTCCACCCTCTATCTCCAAAACTAGCCCTTGCCCGACCCTCATATACTGCGTTTGAGCTTTTGTATCCAATAGATCTTGGCAGAAAGTTGAAATTTGTGTGTAGTCTACAATGTTGGTATAACTCTGCCACCCTTCAATAAATTGCAACCCAAAAGGGTTCAGTTTATCAGGCACATAACCATGTTTTCGAATTTGGTAAGTCGATCCCTTGCCCGAAGATATTGCTTGGAATTGTTTTTCGTGCCAATCCGACTCTAGCTGGCGCCACCTGGGGGCCAAGTTAAAATTGTATTTCCAGACAAAAACTTTGGAAAACCTTAAGGATTCTTTCCAAATTTGGTGTGTGATTACCCTGCCTGAATTTCAGGCTTAGGATTGTTTTCCAGGTTTTTGGGTGGCGCCACCTGAGTGTTTACAGACAATAACTTTTGAAAATCTGAACCGATTCTTTTCAAATTTGGTATGTGGGTACCTCGCCTCAATATCTCGCTTGGCATTGTTCTTCATGCCGATCCAAATATAGGTGGCGCCACCTGGGGGTCAGTTTAAAATTGTTTCCGGACAATAACTTTTAAAAAATTGAGTAGATTCTTTCCAAGTTTGGTAGATGAGCACTTCGCCTGAAGGTCTCTCTTGATATTGTTTGTCTGTAACTGTTGAAGACCTGAAGGGATTCTTCATAAATTTGATATGTGGGTACCTTTTCCCAAGTTATCGTTTGGGGATATTTCTGTGCCGATTCGCCTATAGGTGGCACCACCTGGGGGTCATGTTAAAATTATTTTTTCTAAGTTTTACGTTTTTACTCTCTTCCCAAATAATGAATGTTTCCTTTAGTTAACATGCAAAAGGATGCCTTCTCGATCTTATTCTATCGATTGGTCTAGTTTTTCCCACGATGGATTTGCTGGAAGTAACATACTGAATTCGTCCAAGAATTATCCCATTTTCAGCCAATGCAACCCTTTCATTGCTTTTGCCATGGAAAATACATTTTAAATTGGCCCAGTTGGCGCAACCCGTGGGCTTATTTGGAAGGAATCAATTGATAGTCAGGAATCAAATTCCATTTGCCTATAGGTCGTGTCACCACACCGGTGACGTGTGTGTACGGAATACAATCCCAAATGTCACCAGATGTTGATCTACCAAATTTGGAAAGAATCCATAATGTTGTTCTATGTTTTTTGTCATATAAAATGGAATTACAAGTTGGCCCCAAGGTAGTGCCACCTACGGGGATATGTGGACGGTATACAAAGCCAAAATGATATATTATGGCAAGACATCCACATAACAAATTTCAACTTTCTGTTCAGTTGTTCTAATGTTATTGCCTTCGGGGAAGCAAAATTTGATGTTGGGCCCCGGTAGCGCCACCTTCCGTCATATGGATGAAAGCAATCTGAAATATTGTGGCATGATATTCACCAAATCTAGCAAGAATACGTCGATTAATTGTAATTGTGTTGTCCAGATATAATATTTTAAGTTGACCAGCCACCCACGGGAATAAGTGAGCGAAATGCGATCCCATGCAACATCCTGTATCATGCTAGCCATATATACCAAATTAAGGGAAAAATAGACTAATTTATTCTGACCATACTATCTGAAAACTATTGCAGAACGAATAATCGGTTATAAGATCGCGACTATTCGGTTACAATGTGCCTAATCGAATATTCGAAATGACTCCTTGTCTTTATATAACATATAGCCTGCTGCACGTGAGCGCTGTCACTGGTAGTCACAAACAAACGGGAACGCAGATCGAATGTGTGATCTGCTGTCCAATACGGCCGACATTCGTTGATATGAAATTAGGGAGAGACCACTTTTGCGAATCCGTGGCTAATTTGAACTACACCCTAGCATCTTAAATGCAATGCAATATTCATTTCGCCTCTCATCTCCGGAGGAATAACCCGCTGCTTTGACGATTGGTAGTATTTCATGTCGGAAACTGGTTCCCAGCATGTTCCCAGGAAGGAAGCGGGGAAGCTTAGACCTTCAAGGGAAGTGTCCAGATGCTTCAAGCTGATTAACCTGTCCTCGCTTAGAGTGATCGATATCAGCTGGCGATCTTCGTACAATTTCCGCCTTTCGTAAATATTAAAGTTAGACAAACAGACATTAAGGCAACCGTTGGTTTACATAATGGACCGTTAATGTAAACCTCGATATGGCTCGTTGATGCCGTTTTATTAAAGCGGACATATCAGTGTCGAATTGAAGTTAACGACTTGTGGAATACTCATTCTCCTGATATTGAAATGTTTGTCTAATGTATAGATATGTTTTCTTTCACAATTGTATTATTTAGTTTTCGGCTAAATGACATGGTGTGCATGTAGTCTATATTTAAATGCTATCTTGCTCTACATTATTTTATAACTTGCGAATTTGAAATATCGATTTTGAGATTGGATTTATAAGAGCTCTGCTAGGATTAGTCATGGATATGCTACGGTTGAAGAAGAACAGTTGCTGTTCTAGCCCTGTTTCTTACATCGTTTTTGTCTATTTCTTTCTTGATGTTTCATTCTGTTTGACTGGAATATACACCTCTCATCGCGTTGTAGGGAAGCGATTCAGGGATTTAGAACTGAATACGGAAACTCTCAGTGTATCTGTTGTGAGGTCTTCAATAGAATGATGTCAGCTGTGTACCAGAATTAACGGATGTAACTCACTAAACTATTGCTATGGGACCAAGAAATGTGTGCTGAACCTCTTTACAACTTTACAACGAATATTATGGATTAAGAATACTGATCAGCGATACGGATTTGATATTTTTGGAGCATCATGATATCTTACCGGCATCATTGAAAACTGTTGATCGCTTCTCTCTTGCAGGAAACAAGCCTATGTTTATGTATACTATGATTGTCTTTTTGAATTTGGTGCTAATACTGTTATATGGAATATGGAATAGGTCTTTGGATTATGGACGCGGATATTCTCTAATGGGCGACGGCTGAATTATGAATGACGGACTAGACGCTTGTAATCTATGATGTTTGTGATGTTGGAAATACTCATTTATTACCATCGATCGGATGTAGTTATTACGATTTTCAGACTCATCACAGTGAACAAGTAAGAGTTTTGTCATATTCTTCAGAGATTCGGTCAGATATAATATTTTCGTAATGAACACTTTGAGTTATACTGGCTATAATTTTACTGAAACAAGTAAACCTGGCCAATAACATGCATTTCCGATTCTACGCTGCTGTTTATCAAAACGACTTCAACAGAGACTAAAAAATGAGCAGGGAAAACCTCTATATATTACATGTATGTGAATGAAATCATCGCAATCTCAAACAGGTATTGAAAAGAAGAAAAAATCAGTTCAGTGGAAACCAAGGCATTTTGTACACGCGACGGAGTGTATGAGGACAAAACAAACTATATCAAAACGATCGACAACACTCTCAAAACAATCTTCCACATTAACTCGCTATCTTCTAACATCGTCATCTGTAGCTCATATGAATACACATCTTGATCTTTACAAGGCCAATAGTAAAACAAATGCAGCATGTAATGTATACCGTTGCGTTAATGGGCCAACATTTCACTCAAAATTGGTTCCAGATAATAGTTCAGAATCTTTGTGTTTTTTGTTGTTGCTTAGGCTAGGCAGTGTTCCATTTTTTTCTTTTGCTGATTCTATTTACATCCTTGCTATATATAGAGGTTTTCCTGTTCATTATTTAATCTATGTTGAAGGTGTTCGGTGTACACCAAAGCATAAGATCGCAAATACATATTATTACCCATTGATCAGTTTTACTCGCTTTCATTTTCAGCAGAAAAATATACATGTATATGGGTCACTAATGAATAGTGAAACGGCAAGTTTTGGTAGTCATGGCCACACTCTTGTATGGTTAATTTAGTGACATGGAACGTGTAGTCTTCCGAGCGTCGTATTCCAAACGTTTACAACAACTAGCTAACGCAGTTTGTTCCCGTACTTTCATCATAAGATATTCAGCGGTTTTTAGGCAGCCAATCAAATTCCGGTTTACGTTTAGCAATAGTCGGGCACAGATCTATGGTAATCAATCTCTGCCAAAATTCGTTGTGTTGAACAAATATCAATGTATTGCAATCACAATTTCAATAATTATAATTAGTAATTTTGAATAGACGCTTGTATTTCAATACATTGGAAATCACTCAATCGTCAACCCCGAAATTCAATTTATTGAAAATGTAATATCAATACGTTGGAAATCAACCATTCATGATCCCCGTATTTCAATGCATTGGACATATTATATCAATGAAACTGAAAATCAGCCATCCACACGTTTCCATTCTCAATGTATTCAACCAATGAAATAATGTTTTTCTTGCTGGCTTACCATTCTGTTCTTAGTCAGCGTGGTGAGCGAGGCCGGAATGATAAAGCAATCGAGCGGCTCTATATTCCGATGCTACTGAACCACTATATATCATCAGATTACAAATATTGTGATTACAAATATCTCTTTCTGGACAGTAATATGCCAGTGGGACCTGCATATGGCGTATACATATCTTGCCTAGTAGCATTTGCTAGATCCTGTGTTAATTGTGACGATTTCAATCAACGTCACAAAACCTTGTTGCAGAAACTTATAAAACAGGGCTATTCCTCCAAGCGCCTCCACTCAAAGTTTCTCAAATTTGGCGATACATATCGCATGCTGATAGCAAAATACGAACGTAGCGTGCAAGATCTATGGCGTTACGTTTCGTAATTTGTGTCTAATTCCGCTTAACCCGGGGCTAGGGGCCGTATGAACCCATGTACTTCAAGATCCTCATGGTGCTCATATGAACACGCACAATCAAAACGTGACTGAGATACACCATTCTCTAGATAACGACTTTAGAACGATTATTATGGATTAAGAATACTGATCAGCGATACGGATTTTATATTTTTGGAACATCATGATGTCTTGTGGGCATCATTGAAAACTGTTGACCGCTTCTCTCTTGCAGGAAAATAGCCTATGTTTATGTATACTATGATTGTGCTTTTTGAATTTGGTGCTAATACTGTTATATGGATATGGATTAGGTCTTTGAATTATGGACGCGGATGGTCTTTAATGGACGACGGCTGAATTATGAATGGCGGACTAGACGCTTGTATTTCCTTATTTATCACGCTTGGTTAAAAGCTATGGAGAGCTTACATAACGTGCCGGCAGTCCCCAATCTCGCGGAGACAGTTACGATATTACCGGTATGTAGAATACCTATGCAACTCTACTAAACACGAGAAACAATACTAGGGCCAAGAGTGGAGGCGCTAAACGGAGACATTCTTTGTGAGTTTTCCTGTATTATTTTCAGTTTTCCTACTGTTTCAACACTTCAGCGCAATTTTATTTGAAGCGGGGTCTCGATTGATGAAGTGTTTGCAATAACTACAGCATAATAGATTTTAACTGATTTGAAATCGCAATTCATCAGTGTTTTTTGGTGCATGACAAATTAAAAAAATATCATGGTCAAGGTAAAAAAAAGCGCTTATTAAATGAAGATCCGTTAAGCGCCTCGATGAAACACCCTAGGAATGTATGAAATTATGTCACCGATGTAACGTCTTGCAGCATAGATTTGAAGAGCGAGGTGAACGTCACACGTCACCTGAATACTAATCGGGACTTTCGGAAATTCCGCGGTCACACCATGTTGATAAGCCATTTCAGTGGTTGATTTTCAATGTATTCCACGTTTTGGATTGGTCGAATTCCAAAACGTTGCAATTAAACTTCAATACATTGAAATTCGAGGCTTACGATTGGCTGATTTTCAGTGCCATCAGTTATACGCCAGGAATGTTGAACAGGTTGGCCCACCATAAAGATCAAGATGTGTATTCAGACGAGCTACAGATGACGGTATTAGAAGATAGCGAATTTATGTGGGAAGACTGTTTGGAGAGTGTTTTCGCTAGTTTTGACGTAGATTCATTGACGTAAGAACGGTGATTAATTCTGACATATAGTACCGGGAAGAGAAGAGATGTGAGACATTAGTAGATACTTCATGTAAGGAGCTATTGTCTAAACCTTTATGCAGCTGAAAAGGCCCAAGTCTATATACATTGTTGTCCCGAGACTTGGCTATTGAATGCATTGTCTTACGATCTTTACTTGGGGTACGAACCGAGTGATTTTTAAGGGGCAAGGTACCCGAATGAACCAAGTGTCGCAGGTTGAACACATAGAATGATTAGAATTAAGTTTCCCCTGCATTGTCTCAAACATATTGTCTTAAATCAATATAACTAACAAAGCTTCTGGGCTTGGATTCGTTGTTTCTAATAAGGCAATCAGCCAGAAGACAAAGGATCATTCAGTCGCCACGATTTGTCTAACAAAGGCTGAAATGAGCATACGCCAATCTGTACGGTTTGCCTGTATTGCCTTGGTGCATACATAATAATAATGACTTTAGTTCAGATTCAGAAGTATACACACACACATAGGCAAAATGGTGACTTTGAATGTTGAGAATATATGTTTAAACAGAGCTGTCAATGATTCTCAGTTTCAATTATTTTTACTGGCAGTCAAAGTGAAAATTGAAGTATTACAATAACAGTATTCTAAAGAGAGAATATTACTGTTCTTTCCCATTATTGCGCTACTAATACGGAATGTAGACAAAATATGAACATTCGGCAACGCGAATCACAAATACAGGATTTTTGGAAATCCACAACTCGAATGACATGGGAAAGTTTGTTGTGATACACATTTATTTTGCGGATAACAATTAAAGGACGATTAACCACACGTTTTCGCTCGTGTGTGTACATACTGTTTTTCTGGTTGAGTTTCTTCACAAAATCCTGTAAAATAAATTCACTTGAAGGTAAAAAGACAAACTCCTTATTGGATCAAAAATCTGTTTCGCTCAGAGAACACTGTATCTGCTTTTCAGCACATATTTCCACTAATGTTTTTTCTTGTCGCAACCGAGACAAGCATAGGCACAACTGCACGTATATAGTCACCTTTGTTTATCCGCAGATAGACTGAAATATGACATGACCCTGTGGCGGAATTTGACAACTGTCACGAATAATTCATCTCTTCGTCTGGCTGGTACAGTGGTACGATCCGTGTTACCTATGCGAAGCAAACGTGCGGGGACGATGAGTTGTGAGCTGAAAGTTATGGTTCTCTACGGAAATGTTTATGGACGACAGCTGAATAGTGTATGTCGGATCTGACGCTTGCTATCTGCTCGAGCTGGTTGTTTGCTCTAGCGTGCTCTGGGATGTATGAACTCATATCAAAGTAGCAGAGGATCGTTTTATCCTAGAATTATTAAATCTGTTGCAACATGCTGCAGTATCCAAACGGTATTGATTATCTCGATAAAATTAACAATTTAACGCAAAAAACAAAATGACCACCATCAAATCACCATTGCGACCTGAATCAATGAAGCTTGAATCCTGCTATATGGTTCTTTTGGCGTATTTTCAAAATCCCGAAATATCATGGTTGTATGGAAACGACATTAAATGCACAGCAGTTGGGCATTCTGAGCAAGGGCGATAATTGTCATAAAAGTAGATAGGAAAAGGGACGTGGAGCGTCAGGTAGATATAATCTTTCAAGTCAAGATCATTGTTCATCATAGAATAGTGCAGCATGATAAAAATTGCCATGAAATCACTTGAAACCGTAATACAACGGATGGCTATGCTTCGATTTTGTGGCTAGATTGCAATTTTCTAATTTTAGCGAGTTTCATGCACAAGATACACACTGATCTTGTTGCATGTATTTTACACATGTTTCTGAATATAAAACATCAGAGAATCAAGTTGCAATAAATACTAAATAAATGATTGAAATAAATGACCGATCTGTGACCTAAACTCAAGATTTGAAAACAAATTTAGCTGCTTCGACGACATCAGTTTCTTGAAAGGTAATTGTGGTCGACTATAACGCTGATTTTCAAGATTTCTAATCATTTCTTCAACGAATATTTATGAGCAACATTTTTCCAGACTTTTTTTCAATTCCATGCGCTTTATGGTAAAGAAATGCAAAAATTTGTATGAAATTGCAAGTTTTTCAATACCTTTCTCGAGTTGTATTTTGGACACACTCATGATCATTTGCCAACTGACCCCTGCAGGATAAAGTATGATGTCAGAAAGTTTCTGTTCATAATTTCTTTCCATTCTGTATATAGGTCAAATAGATTAGTGAGAGTCAAATTTCCACTCCCCAGCACAGACACGGGTAATTATGACATCATTGTGACGTCGAAATAATTTCATTTTTTTCTTGACTGAGCTATTTGTTGCGCAACCAACACTTACAAACAGCGCTGTATTTAAGTCACATTTCCTGTCTGATCCGTATTTTGTCAACTGCACAATCCCGGAATGACATTTACAAGGGGAACATGTGGATATAACAAGTTGTTATGGCTAATATAACATCTTCAATAATAAAAAGCCAGTATACACCTTGCCTGTGGGACACTGTTTGCAATGATCCTGGAGTACGGATAGTATTTAAATACATTTCTCGAGTCTGTGGTATTTTGGACACACTCATGATGATTTGCCAAATGACCCCTGTAGGATAAAGCATGATGTCAGAAAGTTTCTGTTCATAATTTCTTTCCATTCTGTATATCATGTATATAGGCCAGTTAGATTAGC
This sequence comes from Hanleya hanleyi, assembly GCA_036873755.1. Lineage (NCBI taxonomy): Eukaryota > Metazoa > Mollusca > Polyplacophora > Lepidopleurida > Hanleyidae > Hanleya > Hanleya hanleyi. The sequence continues at coordinate 89,271 of JAVTVY010028628.1, forward strand.
GAAAGTCAAATTTCCACTCCCCCGCACAGACACGGGTAAGTATGACATCATTGTGACGTCGAAATAATTTCTAATTTTTATCGACCGAGCTATTTGTTGCGCAACCAACACTAACAAATATCGCTGTATTTAAGTCACATGTTCTGTCTGATCCGTATTTTGTCAACTGCACAATCCCCGAATGACATTTACAAGGGGAACATGTGGATATAACAAGTTGTTATGGCTAATATAACATCTTCAATAATAACATGAATTGCAGGCAAGCACCTAAAAGGTGCGTGGACCCCTCAGCCTGTTTTTATTAGTGAAGTAGGACCAGGGCTGCATGTAGAACCAATGTAGTTACAGAAAACGTATGGGCGCCCAAAACTCAAATGAAACAAAAAACGAAAGCAGTGTTGTTGTTGTTCACTTCGAAAGGATTTCTGAAGAAAATACTCCTAGAAAAAGCTTCTGGGAGCCTCAATATCGATCCGATTGCATAGCTGGGTATTGAATTTCATGTTAATAAACGTCTGTTTTGTGATTGATCACAGGCTCTTTGCGCCGAAAATCACTTAGAAAAATTGGACCCTCAATAATGAATTGCGAAAAGGAAGTGGGAGTTTGGGATCGGAACCTGCAAAAAATGCCCGGATACAGCCTTGCAGATACAGTTTGTGTGATTCCTGTACCGTATTTTATAGACTTCGTTTTCACGTGAGTGGTGTGCTGGGATTACAGCATGCAAGAAAGAGGTTGGTTGGTTGTTTGAAGTTTAACGTCGCACCTAACCTTATTGGTCACACGGCGACGATGACCCAAACAAACATACCCTAACAAAACCCTAACCCCAACAAAAACCCAACCAAAACTACAAAAAAAAATTAATTTCGAATTTTGAAAATTAGACTCTACAGACACTGATTACAATGGATCCTCAGAGAGCCCAACCTGTTTGATACTTTAATCTACCTCCTGTGCCAGACAAACATGGTACAAACCATGCTGCCCTAAGCCGGAGGGCTGCAAGAAAGTGTAGCTTTATCAGTGGCAATTTATGCATTGCACAAGTGTGATAACAAGTTAATGACATAGAAACACAATGACCGACACAAACCCACCATTATCATTATGGGGGGGGGGGGGGAGGCATAAGATCCAGATATGCAAACTGGTTCAAAATTGCCCAGATTCAGGCAGGCTAAAAATGGGCTCTCCTAATCACTTGTTTTAAATAATTTCAAGGTACAGTAACATGCAAAAGCTTTTGGATAAATCAATGTACCAAACTTGAAGAATGAAAGTACTCAAAGTACTGATGTCTGGATCGCCAATAATGGATTTAAAGTTTCAAAACGTTTCAGCTGGCATGTTTCAGCAGGCATGTTTCAGCAGATGTATGGATAAATGTGGAGATTTCCTCCAATTTGTGGACGAGTCTGTTTGGGAAATCACAACTGGAACACAGTTTAGTTTTCAAGGAAGTGAATTTGTGAAGGTGGCTCATTTAGAAATATGCTAGGTATTCATGGTAGCAAGAAACTATAGTAATATGCTTAAAAGTGGATCGTCTGCGTCAATGTCTTCTACCAGTTTTTGCGAGCAGATTTTCATAAGTTTATTGTGACAAAGCGACAAATACGCGAGGAGACTGGATAGTTTTATTAATAGTTCTAATAGTTCTGTGTGGCACACATATTTGCAAGAGCTGCATGAGTTTGCGTTAAGTCCCCATTACTTATATATGCCTGCATGGTGTTTTTGTAAATTTGTTTGTTGACAACGATATAAACGTTGGAGAGACAATTTGTGCGAAAATTCCTGTTGTTGTTGCTGTACGATCATTGCGTATATAATTTAGTTTGAAAAAGTTTGAACACCACCAACAACAAAACTTTTCGAAAGCGGTACCTGACAAATTCTGTTGTTTCCGCTTTCGGTAAGTTTGGTTGTTGTTTAAATTTGCACTGGACAGGATCCGGTCAAGTTCACAAGACGAGAAAAATGTAAATACTATTGTTGTTGCTTCGACACATATCTCCTCTGGAAATATATTCCATGCAGTATGCGTACACATTAAAATAGTAACGAACGCCGACTTCACGGGAAAGAACGTACGAGTATTGAAAACTGGGGTCTTCATAATCCCAGAACCTGAACCTGTCAAGTGCGACACTCAGATCAAGGAACAAGATTTGCAACGTATGATCGTACAGCAACATTAACAGGGATTTTCGCACAAATTGTCTCTCCAACGCTATCGTTGTCAACAAACAAATTGCGAACTATATAAACACCGGGCATATATATTATAAGTAATCTGACTTACCGCAAACTCAGACAGACGCAAAACCGAACAGACGGCAAACACCACGAGGTTTGACCCGATCGCCCAGAACCAAAGAGCAAAAAAATAGTCCACGGATTCAAGCAGTCCCTGGGCGAAGAAATGAATATGAAATATACTCAAATTCAGATTTCGTTTTATTTCTAGTTTACGACTGTTTTTTTCTTCATTTTCTGGTTAATACCCTGATATAAGACTCTGAGATAAGTGAAAATCACTGGCGGAGTGATACAGGTCAACCTTGTGTTCCATGCCAAGAACCTGTTATCACACTTGCTCATTTGCATGATCTTCGAATGCCACCGCAAGGTACACTTTCATCATTCATGCATGCTGTAATCCCACTGCAGCGCTCACGTAAATACATTTTATGCGATTTTTATAATATATACCGGTATGTTCTAAGTGGATTCACTAAAACATTGTAATAATTAAGGATGCATAACATTGAAACTAGTTGAAAGTTACAGCAGCATCATTGATCTTGAATTCTCAATTACGCTACTTTAGCCCCTTATTCAGTTTTTCACTCCATGGCAACTATGATTCGGTAATAAATTCTGATTGCTTACTGAAGTTACTCCTCTGTCCTAAGATAACCAGGCTCAGATGGCCTGAATCTTGAACTGGCCTGCAATACAAGTTGAACAAGAACTTCCAGATATCCGGGGAACCTTCAAAAGTCACAATGAAGCATGCAACCAAAGGTTCCCGATAGCCATAGATAACAGTGCACAATCTGAGCCATGAATAAATAATGAAAATAAAAAAAATAAATAAACAAAAAATTATACACAGCTGAAAACTTGATCAATTCATCACTCAATATAAAGGAAGCTCTCACCAAAGTTTCACCGGGCCTCGCTTCATGGATCAGAAGATATACAGCGGACAAGAACACATGTTGACGGACGGACGGACGGACGGACGTACGTACATGGCAACGACAAGACCCCGCAGCCCTATGGGCTGAGGGGTAAAAAGCCAGTATACACCTTGCCTGTGGAACACTGTTTGCAATGATCCTAGAGTACGGATATCTACAGCCATGGCAGATCTTGTGGGTGACAGTTACTACATGCTATGAAATCTCCACTCGGAAATAAGACACGAACGAATCAGCGACTATGTCATGTCGTCTAGCTTGTATATTATTCCCTATTCTTCTTAAGTTTCAATCAATTAACAACCAAATCGATCATTTGCGCTAGAACTTCAGTCCGTAGTCTGGTCACAGCAGCAATGTTTACTCACAAGAAACCAAGACAACAGGCCGTTAGATGAAGTGTCCCGGTGCTTCATCCTGCTAGAGTTGTGCTCACAAAGAGTGATTAATACTCGACGGTCATATCTTCTCATCATAGATAAAGATTAGATTTAATAATTCAGAGATTTAGATAACTTTTCCCTGAATCCATTTGATCGAATGGTGTATCCATTGGAATACGCCATTAATGACGTCATACGTGTCAATATTGCACGGGAGCCCAGCGAAAAAATATTATATCGGCTGCGTCTGAACGGTACTGTGTGCATGATATATACGAAATGCCAGAACAGTAGTCTCATTGTTCGCGTGAGAATCTGGCTTGAGAATCTGAAATCTGGTGAGAAAGAAATCGATTCAGGAGATTTTCGTTTTCAGAAGTTATCATGGACGTCCTGAGTATGAAGTCTTACAGGTTCTCTCTACAGTCTCTTTCTTACCTTGTGATTTTCTTTGTTGACATGTCATTTTGTTTGAATGGAATATACACCTCTCATTACGAGGTGAAGAAGCGATTCAGGGATGTAGAATTGAACACTGAAATTATCAGTATACCAGTCGTCAGGTCTTCGATAGAATGTTGCCAGATATGTGCCAGAACTAATGGATGTAATTCACTGAATTATTGTTACGAGAACAGAAAATGTGTGTTGAATCTCTATGACGTCTGTGATGTTGGAGTCACTCATTTATTACCATCGACAGGCTGTGGCTATTACGATTTTAACGGTCATCCCAGCGAACAGGTAAATGTTTGTCATCGTTGTCTTAGACGAGTTTAATAGTTCAGTCCTTCAATTGATGGGTAACCCAACCTGGCCTGGGGGCGAAATGACCCCCTTACCAAACTTTCTGCGCTATCTCCGGAATGAACAAAAATAGAGTGTCGTAAGGACTGTTTAGGTGCACCACGGCCTGCATCTAAACAGTGGTTCCATTCCCCTTCCCGCCCTAATTATTTTAGTTACCCCTATGGCTAGTGAGCTGAAACTTTCCTCGCCATATATTTTGGTGAACGTAAACTAGGAAATGGAAAATACTTGGACTAGTTGCTATGCATTTGTTTTATTTGTGTATTTCGATTCCTCGATATTTTACACAATAAAACTAATGGATACGAAGGATACCCAGTACAACGGAAGTTATTCTGTGCGATGTTTTGTGCAGGCAAAACCGTTAAGAACACTAGAGGACCTTAAATGACTGTCATTCTTCATTTAACCATGCGAACAGCATCAATTTCATTTACAAATGATCCTTCGCACAAAGAATTATGAATATTTTTAACCAAATATGATCAACCGCAAGGTCTAGAGGTTCCAACTGTTTATATGTTGCAGTTCCAGAATTACGAGAGTAAAGTTGTCAGAGGCGATTATCACGTATATAAGGCTATACCAACATATGCTTCGATTCTACGTTTCTCAAATTAAGTTATAAAAAATCGTACATTTACACTGGTGGAATATACGATCGTATAGTAGATGATCTCTGATGATACGACTGGAAAAGGTGTCCAATTGCGCATAACGTAGGGTTAAATTTCGTTTGAACGTCATGTGTTCTACATCTCTATGGTGTTCAAATAAACCCGTCTTAATGAAAATGTAACCGAGACACATAATACCCCCATGAAACGACTTGAAAATTCATTTGGATAAGAGGATATTTGTCAGTGATAAGGACTGTATACAAAGAACCTCATAATGCCATGCTGTCATCAATAAAATTTGTTTCGCCGCTTCTCTCTTGCGAGAATCCATTCTTGTTCGACTCACATTTGAATTGAGCGCTAACTGTCGTATGAAAAAAATGTCTCTCGATTATTGACGTGGAAATTCTTTTGTGAAAGACAGCTGAATAGTTAATGTCGCATCTGACAAGACTCTTTGTTGTAGTAGAGTCATATGGTTGCTTTTTAATCGCCAATTTTTCCCACCTCTTGCATATCGATCCAATATACTTTATACCCCCGAATCTCATACTGTAAAAAAGACAATACATTAAGGACATTCCAGACAATTTAAAAAAAATGTTATTTTTTTAATGATACACCTTCAACGTTCAAAATAAACGATTCAATTAAAGGGTCACCAGGCTTATTTTTGCATAGTCTGGGATTTTGTGTGGTTCACTATAATGATTTAACTGAAATCTAATATATCGGATTATATAGGAATTCCATGAAAAGCCCCTGTATTTTCGTAGAATAATCACATATTTGCTAAGAAGTTAAAACTTCATTTCCTCCAAAATGTCTAGCAATTTTTTCTGGAACAATTGAAAATCTAATAAAAATGGGGGTCACCAGACTTTTATTCGAAGATAATAGGATGCTAGCTCGGCCAGCCATGGATATAAGGCAAAATTACTCTGATTTCACCGAATTAGTTTGCCACGTTATTTCGCTTAAAATTTGGGGGAAACAACACCCAATTCCAAAATCTGTTCACAACTGTTCTCGTTAAAGTTAATTTTTTCTTTTCCCATTCATTTAATTTTCGCGCAGTAGATCTAGAACTCAGTTTGTCTGGAACATCCGTAAGAGCAAATTGTATCATTCAAACATATTTACCGAAGTCGTTTGCATCATGTATCAATTCCTAACTGTTGCGATGATCTATATTATAAAACCGATGCAAATATATCAAACTAAATTAAGATGTCCTGTGTTGAAGTGAGTGAGTGGATCAAATTTACCGTCGGTTTCCAAATATTTTCAGTCATACCATGAAGGTGTGCATATAAGCGACATAGTGGCCCCAATTTCGTCTTGTTGTAGTGCTGCCTCGCCGGGGCATCATGGCAGATATGATACTTCACCCAGTCACATTATCCCGACATCGGTCATGCCAGACCTTGGTCTATCCTCTTAACCCTATCTGACCTGGACGATTTGGAGTGTGCCTCGTTCCCCCCCCCCCCCCCACCCCCAAATTAAATATTATTCCTACTCTTTAGGCTAGGGGATGCTCTCACAGCATATCTTGGGGTCATGCGCTGTGGTGGAAAATGTTAAACAAATCAAATATGGCCGCTCTGATAACGTCACAGTGCCATATTTCAACAGATTGCATTTTTGGTTGAGTTTTCGATCAGATTTTTCTATTTCTCTACAAAAACTGCATAATAAATCAGAAAATCCTTATCGGAAGCGAAGCAAAAAAATTGTGGGCACTTTGTAGAGTGAAAAAAAAAACAAAAAACGAACAAACAAACAAAAAACAACAACAGGCAAATTGAAGAAAAAACATGATTGTCCTGATGAATAAAAAAAAAACATGATCGCCATGATGAATTTACCGATGATTCTCGGAGAGGTATGAAAACAGACTCAAAGTTATTTCACTATGCTGTAAAATCACGGCATGTCAGCTCCCAATTTTTCGTCGTTTCGGAGAGGGTATAGCAAATTTGGTAACCATAACCCGCCCCCCCCCACCCCGGCCTTCTCTGGTTAATGCTGAGCACCACACATTCCAAGTTTTAAGTTGCAGGCATGCCGGACTCGGGCTTGATCCCGAAGCTGACGTTCCAACCACTAGACCTGCACATAGCGTCAGAAGTAAACGAATCAATTATACGTTTGACTCACTTGGAGTTCACGGCGATAAAGCCTCCGTTCCGTTTGATCGAGGAAAATAAATCTAGAGTTGCCACGATCAAGCTTGATTGTGTTTTTTCACCCTCATAAATGGTGGGCTGTATTGGTAAAGCAACGATGGACTGAGTTCATTCGAAAAAGAGTCAAAACTGATGATAAGCGATGGCTAAAGCTATTAATCAATGGTCATTTTTAGGTTTTATTTCAATTCAGCTTGTAGTGAGTGAGTGAGTGAATACATTAATATAAGCCGATTTAATGCTAAGCCCTCTCTCAAGTACATTTAATCAGTACGTTATTTAACTTCACCTGTGTTTTATTTATTTTGTTGAGCAATAGTTCATTCCAAGACAAAATCATCAACATCACAATGTCGATGACGCTCTACCGAAACATCACGTTGGCTGCTCTGGAGCTGCTAACTATTTCTTTTTTTATAATAAGCCAGTCACTAATTTCCTATTACGTTGGAATGGTACCTGTTGGGATTCTGCGCAAGCATTGTCTATTGTAGCGAACTAGACTATGTTTATATATACTCTGTTTAATTTGGTTCTAATGCTGTTGTTTTATGGACGCAAAATTTCTCCTTTTTTTCATGGACGACGGCTGAACATTGAATGACTGTCTAGACACCTGTATAAAAAGGTTCGTTCGTTTCGTCATAACCGTTTGTCGAATATCGAATTCGACGCTTACGTGTATATCCCCTCTCTTAAATCCACAAGACGGAACACATATGCAAGCACATTGATCCTGCTGATATCGTCGATACTACTTATGGCTCTATTGTTCAGGCGTTATGCAGCCTTAAATGTCTGTATCTAGACCTATTGTTCTCCTATTGTAGGCATTGTCTGGTCAACATCACGTAAAGTATGTATCTCTAATGCACCAAACGTGCTGGATACGGCAAATGACAAACGGGTGTGCTGAATAGGAATCTTAGCTAGACAGCGATCAATGCAGTTGACAAGAATAGAATACATTTATAGTAAGGTTATTATCAACAAATCGCAGTGTTGCTTAGACCAATTGGTTGAAATATGTGAGAGTTGGGAAAAGTTGACGTCTAACGATTAAAAAGCAACCATATAACTCCACAGGAAAGAATCCCCGGGCACCTCACATTCAGACTAGAATTTAGGGGATTCTAGGACGTAGCTTTGGTATCACAGCGGCGCTTCTACTGCAGCCGTCCGGTGTGTCAACACTCAGACAAGATAATTGTCGTGTCAGGTATATGTGTGATAGATGTAGCCTATTTCACGGTATTTATTAATACACCGGGATATATAGCTCGACCTTGAAAAATCGAGGCTCGAAATGTTCCATGTCTAGCACCTGGTATTCAAATACGAAAGCAAGTTTAAGAAAATACATTCTGGCATCAAAAATTCTCAATTGGCCTTGATCAAACTGTTTTGAATATGTCAGCTTCTAATATGATTCTGAGTGTAAGAGAACAAAAGGGAGTAATATTATCTGTAACAGATGCACTGGTTGGTTATAAATTCATCAGAAATTGATGAGTAATTTCCTTAATGAGTAAATAACTGGGGATGACGTGATGAATTAAAGCCTAAGTAATATTTTGTAGATGGGTTGGATATGCGAAACTTGAGTGAACAAAAACCCCACATAATTATTTAACTGAATTAGGGATGTACTACTGGTGGAATGGATAAGGGATCGTTTCCATTAATCGTTTTTTCTTCAGTCGCGATTTTCCTTCAATTTTCTCGATTGAAAAACGATCAATCGCGAATCAGTCGCGAGGATATCGAGAAAAAAAAAGAGAAAAAACGATTGAACCTTTTCTGGAAAAAACCATTCTCTCGCGATATCGTTTTTGAATCGTTTACCCATGCGCGATCCGTTCTTGATCGCGAATCTTCAATCGCGAGAGAATCGTTTTTTTCAAGGCGCGAGAGAATCGTGAGGCGGAGTGATATTTGACACATAGGCCGTGTTGCCGTCGTACGCCGCTCTATCCGCGAGCTGGGAACTACATGTAATGTTGATTGCGGATTTGTCGATGGAAAAACCTATGTTACTATACTATACTGTATAAATGCGTAAGATAACCGAATAATATATATGATTCACGATCTATAGTCTCCTACAAGCCGAAGTAGGGCGTATGCTGGAAATATCTATACATATACCTGTACCATGCTTCCTGTGACGTTCGCGCTCAGATTTACTCTGGCGAAGCGTAAATGACAAAATTACATGTTTATCCAATAATCGTGTGAGTCGACAATGTATTAATGTTCAGTCATTCCCTTCATACTTTCGATAATTTCCTCATATATTCATGCAACTTGGTATAAACAATACAGGATGATAGTCACAATATCTTGTTTTGTAAATACCGGGTACAGGTCATCAGTGGATTTGAGTTCGGCGTTGATTGCATTATCAGAATGATTACGGCACAGGCTTGATAGAGGTGTGAATGGGCGCATGGCGATAACCCAGAACAGCTTAGCCCTCCAGCCGAGAATTTCTAGGTTAATTAAGGTGAAAAATAGTGTAATTAAATATGTATATTTTGTTATAGTAAAACATACATTAGGAAAGGGTATCCATTCATGTTTTGGTACAGTTTTTAAACTATTGAGATGTGAATAAGTTCAAAAAATCACCATCAAGTTAATTTTATTTATTATAAGAATATTCGCGGCAGTGATTTCATATCTATATCAAATACATATCACAATGGTGATTGAATCGCATATAACGGTTGGATTCGCATATGTACAATACTTTTTATTTTAATTTTATATTTTGATAAATGAACTATGAATAATTACAAAGGGAAGCTCAAGCCAAAAACCAACTGAATATTATATAATTTCATCTCTTACTGGATTAACCTGTTGTGAAATTTTTTACAAATAGCCCGCGCTATATATTAATAATTAAGTGCTTTCGAAGACTCAAAAGCCCCGTATGACAATGTTATATTCAATACAGCGCCATCTATCTACACAAGGAAAATGGTGATCGTAGGACAAAAAACCACGCGTACAGCGAAAATCTGACGAATCAACTCAAAATTTCAGCCCGCACAGATGCCAAAACGTTCACGAAAAATACTACACAAGAAATCTGGAATAATACCAGCTATAAAACACAGAAATACCCAAAATAATAGACGAAATTGCAAGTGCAAATGACCCAATCTGACCATACCCGGGCCTGTGTCCCGTACAAAATATATGTAAATATGAAGTTATAATTATATGCATAACCATTATTCCTATGTATATATATAGATATATTTTTCAATTTCTTTCAATATCCCTATCGTATCTATATAACCGCCAACTGTACAGAAACACGCTATAGTTTTACACTAGGCAAAGAATGGAAAAGGAAGAAGAAAACATGATCGAACTTTATATAGTCTGACTGAAGTGTTAGAAACTCGAACGTGTATGCGGGTCAGTCAGGCTGAACCAATGGCGTACTACTTTCGGCTGTAATCCTCAATCGTTTTTTTTCAATCGTCTATATTTTCTCGATTAAAAAGCGATTGAATCGCGATATCGCTTTTTATTCGCGAGAATTTTCTCGATTGAAAAACGATTGCCAACAGAAAAAAACCCATTCGAACAGCGATCGCGAATGAATCGTTTATTTTGAAGAAAAAAACCATTCCCTCGCGCCTTGGAAAATCGCGACTTCGAGAAAATTTGACGAAATAAACGATTCATTCGCGAACGATAATTGGAAACGGTGCCTAATATAATGTCACAATACCTAGAATAAAAATAAAATGTTGTATTCCAAAGAAAAAAAAGACCCGACAACCGACTTATAGGCCGGGAGCCCGTGCAGCAAAATGGTCCTCGCGTTTGCTCATCGAGCCGACCAATTTCGGACTATACAGAATGGATATGCGGGTCAGTTCAGTGGTGGCAGGTCAAAAATCCGTGTGGGCGTAAGGTAATCACGGCGATTTTGCTGCGAGCGGCTATGTTACTAACTTTGTGAAAATATATGGGGTAGGGGAAAATGTGATCTTTGGTGCTTAACTGATTAAATCAAAACGAGAGATGTTATGTATCAAAATAAAGCTCATGCTTTTAACTAGAGAATGAAAATAATACAATTTTTTTTTGAAAAATTTGCAACGTCACAGTGACGACTATCGCTCCTGAAGACATGACCGCCACTAACCTATTTGACCTATTTCTAGAATGAAACAGAATTATGGACCAAAACTTTCTGTCATCATATCTTATCATTCTCGGTTCAGTTTAAGTCATACTGCAGTAGTTTAGTGACAAAGAATCATGACATCGCAAATATAGGTTCCCCAATAACATATGGGCACACGGTGGATTTTGGGGTTGGGATACACTTCGTCTTACTAATATCGTCAAATCTACGACAACTATAGCAAACTGCATATCGATGGAATGCTGCCTCAGTGGCCTATCGAATCAAATACCTTGTTAGGATTTTCGAGACATGACGTCATCATGATGTCATAATAGCTCGATAATATATATTCATTTTCACCTTATTTTGTTTCAGTTAAATACTCTACTATTATAACAGGGCGGAACCCGTCTCCAATTCCAGAATAAGACACCTCGATAGTATTTCGTTCAAAGAACTTCCAGGTTTAACATATCAGAAGTCTTAGTGAACAGTGTTGCAGGAAACCATCGACACTGGGAAAACAAAATGGCCACCATCAATACAGTAAATCACCATTGCGAGCAGACCCAATAAAGCTCGAATCCTGCTGTATGGTTCTTTTGGCGTATTTTCGGAATCCCGAAATATCATGGTATACATGGAAACGACATTAAATGCACAGCAAGGGTGATAATTGTCATAAAAGTAGATGGGAAAACGGACGTTCAGCGTCAGGTAGATATAATATTTCAAGTCAAGATCATTGTTCATCATAGAATAGTGCAGCATGATAAAAATTGCCACGACATCACTTGAAACCATAATACAGCCGATGGCTAAGATTCGATTTTGTGGCTAGATTGCAATTTTCCAATTTTAGCGATTTCCATGCACAAGATCGACATTGAGCTTGATGCATGTAGTTTACACATGTTTCTGAATATAAAACATCGGACAATCAAGTTGCAATAAATACTAAATAAATGACTGATCTATGGCCTAAACGCGAGATTTGAAAACTAATTTGGCCGCTTCGAAATCAGTTTCTTGGAAGGTAGTTGTGGTCGATTATAACGCTGATTTTCAAAATTTCTAACCATTTCTCCAACGAATATTTCTGGCGAGAGAAAAACATTTTTTCAGATTTTTTTTTTAATTCCATGCGCTTTATGGTAAAAAATGCTCTTTCAATACCCTTCTCGAGTGGTATTTTGGACATACTCATGATCATTTGCCAAATGACTCCTGTAGGATAAAGTATGATGTCAGAAAGTTTCTGTTCATAATTCCTTCCCATTCTGTATATAGGTCAAATAGATTAGCGAGAGTCAAATTTCCCCTCCCATCACAGACACGGGTAATTATGACGTCATTGTGACGTCGAAATGTTTTCTAATTTTTTTTGGAACAGCTTTATTCTCTAGTGGAAAGCATGACCTTTATTTTTGGTGAATGGCATCTATCATTTTGATTCTTTCAATTATAAACAAATGATTATACGTTCCCCTAGCCTCATTATATTTATGGAAAATTAGTGTCGTTACCTTATGCCCACACGAATGTTCGACCTGCCACCCCTGGGCTAACTCACATACCCTACACTTGAAGACTACAGGTTCGGAAATTGGTCAGCTCAATGTGCAAACGGGGGCAAATTCTATGCCCCTTATCTCGCATGGGCTTCCGGCCTATTAGGTGGTATCGTCTCTGCTGAACACATCGAAGACATTCCGAAGGTCGGGAGATGATAGAAGCATTGAGAAAAATCTTCCAAAAACTTTATTTTTTATTTGTTTTTAAGATATGCATGATTCCTCTAAGCAAGTACATACATTAGCAAGCTCGTTCAAACGTCAAATTAGACATTTACCTGGAGGACGTCTTCTATAGTCTCTTCCTGTTGATAATCGAGTGATCTTTATCGTATTAGTTCTGAATTCCATTCATGCATGAAAAATAAATATATTTATCATACACCTAGAGCGTTATTCGCCCTGATATAAGCATTTCTGGCCATTCAATACAAGCCACTCGACAGCCCCTTTATAACAGGGTATACTGATACTGAAACCGGTTCACCAATTAGGGATGCGGATATCACGACTCTTACGGTAACGTAGACGTGTGGATGTTGTTGTCACCGTCGGGTTCAAAGATGAGTTAGAGCAAGACGCGCGCGCCAAAGTCAGCACTGCGTGGAGCACCGTGTCCAATACCTTAAGACTGTACGGGACGGGAAGTGGGTTTATTAAATATTTGTTTTCATAAAATGTTGAAAGTGCCGTGCCCTGATGTTGTAGATACACTACGAAGAAATGGCATATGCAAAAATTGCCCCATACGAGAACACCCTATTGGTTCCATTTCATTTTAAAATGAGATATTTGGCCCTTTCAATCTTATGCTAAATTCAAGCAAAACGGCTTATATTATTATCGGTTTTTTGGGATGCATGTATCCAAATCTGTAGAAATTGGCATGGTAACGTGATCTGACCTTGGAGTTTTACTATTGATTGGTTTGTTCTATAAAATTGAACAGCCTGGTGATATATCGTGGTGCTTCACTGAAACTTCAAAATTTGGACAAATACTTTTATGACGGTATATGCTAAAAGCGTAGCTCATTGTTAATCGGATTAACTTCAGCGCTGTGCGGCCCACTTCAGCATGGACATCGCGCGTAACTTAACCATATTGTTGAATATCACAGATACGGATCAAATATGAAGATGACTATAGTCGTTCCTTGCAAGAATAATCGCTGATGATATATCGACTGAATTGTTTGTTTCGCAAGCAATACTAATAATGATCGGTGTACTTAACTCACATATCCTGTCGGATCCGTATTTTGTCAACTGGCGTTATACAATCCCTGAATGTCATTTAGAAGAGGGAAAATGTGGCTATAACAAGTTATTATGGCTAATATAGCATCTTCAATAATAAAAGACCAGTATACACCTTGCCTGTGGAACACTATTTGTAATGATCCTGGAGTCACGGCAGGTCTGATAGGTGATAGTTACTACTTTCTCTGAAGTCTACAAACAGAAATAGGACACGATGTACCCAGCGAATCAGAGACCATGTCATATCGAGTAGCTTGTATATCATTCCCTTTTCTCCTTCAGGTTCAATCAATTAACAACCAAATCGATCAATTGTGCTAGAACTTCAGTGTGTAGACTGAGTTCGTAGCCCGGTCACCGAAGCAATGTTTGCTCACAAGAAACCAGGAGAACAGGCCGTTAGGTGAAGTGTCCAGGTGCCTCACACTGATTGAGTTCTGCTCTCAAAGAATGATTAATACTCGATGGTCATAGTTAATCGATGTTCTTTTTAGATAATGATTAGATTTAATAATTCAGAGATTTATATAACTTTTCTCTGCACCCATTTGATCGAATGGTGTATCTATTGGAATGAGCTATTAATGACATCGTGCATCTGTCAATATTGCACGGAAGTCCAGCGAAAAATTGTATTATATTTAGTTTCGTCTGAATGGTACTGTGTGCAAGATATATACGAAAATACCAGAACAGTAGTCTCATTGTTCACGCGAAATATTACAACGCTCCGCAATTTTTTGTGGCTTGAGTATCTGAAATCTGGTGAGAGGGAAATCGATTTAAGAGATTTCGTTTCAAGAAGTAATCATTGAGGTCCTGAGTATGAAGACTTACAGGTTCTCTCCACAGGCACTTTCTTACCCTTTTCTTGTCGTTTTCTTTGTTGACATGTCATTATGTTTGAATGGAATATACACATCTCATTACGAGGTGAGGAAGCGATTCAGGGATGTAGAATTGAGCACGGAAATTATCAGTACACCAGTTGTCAGGTCTTCGATAGAATGTTGTCAGATATGTGCCAGAACTAATGGATGTAATTCACTGAACTATTGTTATGAGAACAGAAAATGTGTGTTGAATCGCTATGACGTCTGCGATGTTGGAGTTACTCATTTATTACCATCGACAGGCTGCTGCTATTACGATTTTAACGATCATCCCGGCGAACAGGTAAATGTTTGTCATCGTTGTCTGAGACGAGTTTAATAGTTCAGTCCTTCAATTAATGGTTAAGAAATTTCTATGTGTCATCAGATTAATTTCGGATCCAATTTTCGGATCCAATCTTCACCTGATACGACTGGTAAATGTGTCTAACTGCGCATAACGCGGGATTTGATTTCATTTGAACGTCAAGTGTTGTACATCTCTATGGTGTGCAAATGAACCATCCTTAATCGAAGTGTAACTGAGGCACATAACACCCCCCAGGAAAAGACTTGAAAAATCATTTGGATAAAAGGACGCTTGTCAGTGATAAGGATTGTACTTAACGAACCTCATAATGCCATGCTGTTATCAATAACATTTGTTTCGCCGCTTCTCTCTTGTGGGAACCCATTCTTGTTTGACGCACATTTGGACTGAGCGCTAACTGTCGTATGAAAAAAAATGTCTCTCGATTATTGACGTGGAAATTCTGTTGTGAACGACGGCTGAATAGTTTATGTCGAAACTGACACGTATACATTATACCGTCAAATCTAGTACTGTCAAAAACGACAATATATTAAGGAGATTGTAGACAATTTGGAAGATAAAATGTACTGTTTTATGATCAACCCTCAACGTTCAAAATAAACAATATCATTAAGGAGTCACAAGGCTTATTTTTGGCATAATCTGGGATTTTGTATGGCCTACTATAATGATTTAACCCAACTCTAATATATCGCGTTACATGGGAATTCCATGAAAAGCTCTGGAAATTTCGTAGAAAAATCACATATTTGCTAAGAATTTAAAATATCGTTTCCTCCAAACTGTTCAGTTTAGTTTCTGGAACAATGTTAAATCGAAAAATCTAATAAGAATGGGGAGGGGGAAGGGGGGGGGGGGTCACCAGACTTTTCACAGGATACCAACATGATCAGCAATGGTTATGCAGCAAAATTACCCTGATTTCACTAAATTACCCTGATTTCGCCAGAATTCCTTTGTTCGATTAAAATACGGACAAACATCATCCAATTCCAATGTTTTTTACCACTTTGTTTTTAAATTCTTTTGCCATTCATTTTTACTTGTCCCAATTTTGGTAGATGCGTAGAAACATGTGCACTAGATCTAGATTTGGAACCGGTGCGGCTTATAGCGATGGACACACCGGTTCTCGTCAGATTACCGAAGTTAAGCAACGTTGAGCTCGGTCAATACTTGGATGGGCGACCGGGTACTGTACTGGCTGGGCTGATCAGTGTCCAGGGTGAAAGGAACTGTGAGCACTCTGGTGTTCTGGCACATGTAGGCACCATGATCCTCAACTGATAGACTACAAAAATAGATCCAAAGTGATCCCAATATGCTGTTGCAAGCGTCTGGTCCGTCATGCACAATTCAGCCGTCGTCCATCAGAGAATATCCGCGTCCATAATCCAAAGACCTATTCCATATTCCATATAACAGTATTAGCATCAAATTCAAAATGACAATCATAGTATACATAAACATAGGCTGGTTTCCTGCAAGAGAGAAGCGGTCAATAGTTTTCAATGATGCCGGCAAGACATCATGATGTTCCAAAAATATCAAATCCGTATCGCTGATCAGTATTATTAATCCATACTATTCATTGTAAAGTCGTCATCTAAAGAATGATGTATCCCAGTCACGCTTTGATTGTGACTGTTCATATGAGTACCATGAGGATCTTGAAGTACATGGGTTCATACGGCCCCTAGCCCCGGGTTAGGCAGAATTAGACACAAGTTACGAAACGTAACGCCATAGATCTTGCTCGCTACGCTCGTATTTTGCTATCAGCATGCGATATGTATCGCCAAATTTGAGAAACTTTGAGTGGAGGCGCTTAAGTAACTGGAGTAACTCACGGAGTCCCAGATCCCATTTTTGTCGTTCCGGACATAGTGTAGAAAGTTTGGTAACCATAACCAAGCCAGCACAGAACGTAAGAAGTCAACGAATCAATTATGTTTAACATACTAGGAGTTCACGGCGATAATGTGTCTCCATTTCGTTTCATTGAGGATAAGAATCTAGAAATGCCTTGATCAAGATTGATTGCGTATTTTCGCTCTCGTAACTGCTGCACTGTATTGCTAAAGCAAGGCTGGGCTGGAGTTCTTTCGAAAAAGAGCCAAATGTGATAGGTACGGCTTTTAGCGTTGGACACACCGGTCAGATCACCGAGGTTAAGCAACGTTAACCTCGGTCAATGCTTGGATGGGTGACCGGGTGCTGTACTGGCTGGGCACTCTCGTGGTCTGGCACATGTATATGTAGGCACCGTCCTGATATGACTGGAACAAGGTTGGAAACGACTTCAAACCTACTACTCACTCACCCACGCTATAAAGCTAATTAATCAGTGATAATTTTAAGATAATTCCCAGGTCCACTTTTATTCTGCATTGGGCTGAATACCGAAATATGAGCTGACTCAGTACTAAGCCCTCTCCCAGGTACAATTAATCCGTACATTATTTAACTTCACCTGTATTTTATTTATTTTGGTGAGCAATAGGCCATTCCAAGACACAATTATTATCATTACTATATTGATAAGGGTATTACTACAGAAACATCACGTTGGCTACATGGGAGCTGCTAACCATTTCCATTTGTGTAATACACTAGCTTTAATTCTCTATAACGTACGAATGCTACCGACTGTTAGCAGTGTGATATGGAATACCGATATGGAATACTGCTTTTCTGTTACAGTAAACTGACCTATGTTTAGGCACACTCTGTTTTAATTTAGTGCTAATGTCGTTGGGTTATGGACGTGGAAATTGTTTAATAGACGATGGATGTATATTGAATAACGGTCTAGACGCTTGCATGGGACATTTAGTCCGTATCACCATAGCCGCTTGTAAAAAAAAATTCGACGCCTACGAGTATATCCTCTCTTTAATCCACAAGATGGAAACACATATCGAAAATTATTGATCCTGCTGATATTATCGACAAAGGTGAGGAGATCACTGGGTGAAATGTGCCAGTTTCCGAATTCGGAAACAGGGTGGAAACAACCGGATTCCATCCAGTTTCCGCTCAGTTTCCGCATAGTTTCCAAATTGTAAACTGGACAGATACAAGATGGAAACTGCACGGAAACCATGGAGCACCCCAAGCGGAAACTGAGCGGAACCCAGGATTCCGGAGGTGCGGAATAGTGAACGTGTTACACTTTCCAAGCTGTTTCCGCCAAGATTCCGCAGCGGAAATTATGCGGAATCTGGGCCGGAAACAGGATTGAAACCGGTTGGAAACTGTAACACTCTGCTGGTTTCCGCACTGGAAACAGCGCGGAAACTGGCTGGAAATATGAAAAATCCAAATACAGCTGTGCGGAAAATAAGCGGAAACAGGTTGGAAACAGACCGTCCTTAAAAGGTTTCCAACCAGTTTCCGCCTACTTTCCGACTAAGTTTCCAAATTGTAAACTGGACAGAAACAAGACAGAAACTGGGCGGAAACCATGGAGCATGCCAAGCGGAAACTGAACGGAACCCAGGATTCCGGAGGTGCGGAATAATGGACGTGTTACAGTTTCCAAGCTGTTTCCGCCAAGATTCCGCAGCGGAAATTATGCGGAATCTGGGCCGGAAACAGGATTGAAACCGGTTGGAAACTGTAACACTCTGCTGGTTTCCGCACTGGAAACAGTGCGGAAACAGGCTGGAAATATGTAATATCCAAATAGAGCTGTGCGGAAAATAAGCGGAAACGGGTTGGAAACAGACCGTGCTTAAAAGGTTTCCAACCAGTTTCCGCCTAGTTTCCGACTAAGTTTCCAAATTGTAAACTGGACAGAAACTGGGCGGAAACTGCACGGAAACCATGGAGCATGCCAAGCAGAAACTGAGCGGAAACAGGTTGGAAACAGACCGTGCTTAAAAGATTTCCAACCAGTTTCCGCCTAGTTTCCGACTAAGTTTCCAAATTGTAAACTGGACAGAAACTGGGCGGAAACCATGGAGCACCCCAAGCGGAAACTGAGCGGAACCCAGGATTCCGGAGGTGCGGAATAGTGGACGTGTTACAGTTTCCAAGCTGTTTCCGCCAAGATTCCGTAGCGGAAATTATGCGGAATCTGGGCCGGAAACAGGATTGAAACCGGTTGGAAACTGTAACACTGGTTTCCGCACTGGAAACAGCGCGGAAACGGGCTGGAAATATGAAATATCCAAATAGAGCTGTGCGGAAAATAAGCGGAAACAGGTTGGAAACAGACCGTGTCCGCCTAGTTTCCGACTAAGTTTCCAAATTGTAAACTGGACAGAAACTGGGCGGAAACCATGGAGCATGCCAAGCGGAAACCGAGCGGAACCCAGGATTCCGGAGGTGCGGAATAGTTACAGTTGCCAAGCTGTTTCCGCCAAGATTCCGCAGCGGAAATCATGTCGAAAGTGGGCCGGAAACAGGATTGAAACTGGTTGGAAACTGTAACACTCTGTTGGTTTCCGCAATAGAAACAGAACGGAAACAGGCTGGAAACATGAAATACCTGAATAGAGCGGTGCGGGAAATAAGCGGAAATGTTAGTTTATACAAAAGAAAAGTCAGTGGTAAAATGTTCAATATTTATTTACATTCAGATTGGTATACAGTTCTTTGATCCTGAAATATCAGTGCATTGGACATGTTGGAGAATAAGATGTCAAACCAACAAGTTAACAATGGATGATTCTGGCGCCATTCTACTCTAATGTAAACACATTAAACTAAATACTTTCAAGGTGAAATGCAAAGGTTCGTCTACATCATTTGATATTTGCAGTAAGATTGGAGAAATAATGTGTATATTAACTTCATTTCAGTTTTAAAACATTTGCTTAAGCCTAATGAAGTTAAAAACTAAAAAATGTAAAGCAGTATTATTTACGAAATTTCGATCCGTACATGATTACCTCCCCCTGGGGGCGCTGCCATACGTGACATAGCAGTGGAACCAGCACAGTCTGCACAACATGATGTAGCTGCATTGTATGGAAATACCTCACATAGATAAGCTAGGCTATTGCTCACGAAGCCTTTACTTGTGTCATTCACGTTCACTGAAACATATCACAGGTTGGTGATCATTCGCTATGGGGGATAAAAGAAAAAGTCGGAATATACCAATCTATATTTCCGATTCTCTCGGTATGACTGTCGCCCACGGCACCTGCAGTGTCACTGATTCTATCGTTGTCTGAAGGTTCTTTGTTTTGTTCACAATAGGTTCGTGTTGGTAAGGCAGGGGCACCCCTGCATTAACCATTGCCGTGAATTCTTCTTAATTCCTCGTCAGAAGAAGAGGAAGAAGTGTAAGAAAATTCCTCTGCATCACTGTCGTTGTCTACATTCATGTTAGCCGCCATTTTTTTCTGATGGAAAAGCTCCGAGTCAAGGGGAGATAAGCGATGCCATGTTTTAAAGCCGCTGATCATACACGTGTTTTATTTCTCTTTAAAAAATAAAACTTATCACCAGATTTCGTTCATTGATGGTTGTATAATTTATTATCATCATAAAAAGGAAAGGGAAATGCTTTTTTCTTACTTTTAATACCTTTGCATTTCACCTTTAATACGAAGCTGCGCATCAAAAAACCCATACATTCATAATGTATTCAATTTGAACCAAGATGTCAGGAACACCAAGCAGTCAAGTCACAAATATACAGATTATCAAAAGTTTTCCAATTCGAAATGACCCCTAAGATTTCCATCCAATCAGAGAAACCGGTATTCATTACATCATGCATTTGAACAGTATCAGAGATAGAGATCATTAATGATTTCGCATAAATTAAAGATGGCCGCCCATCCTTCCCGCCACTCAGAGGAACTGATGTGGTTATTCATTGGAAGTCTCTTGATACATTGATGCTGTGCACCAAGTTTCGTATAGAACACTGAAATGGTATCAGAGATATACATCATTAAAGATTTTGCATAAATTAAAGATGGCCACCAAGGTTTCCGCCTACTCAGAGAAACCAGAACTGTCATTTGTCGTCTCTTGATGCATCGATGATGTATACCAAATTTTACATCGAGCACTTGAACGCCAGAGAACGAGATCATTATTGATTTTGCATAAATTAAAGAGGGCCGCCCATCCTTCCCCCCACTCAGAGGAACTGACGTTGTTATTCATTGCAAGTCAGTTGATACATTGATGCTGTATACCAAGTTTGTTATAGAACACTTAAATTAGATCAGAGATATATATCATTAAAGTTTTTGCATAAATTAAAGATGGCCGCCTAGGTTTTCGATCAATCAGGTCCCGATTCAAAGTATCTGGATGTATCGATGATGTATACCAACTTTCATATAAAACAACTGAATGGTAACAGAGATATGTATCATTATCGATTTCGCATAAATTAAAGATGGCCTCCAGGATTTCCAGCTAATCAGAAAAGCCGGTTTGGTAATTCATTTAAAGTTGCTTGATGTATCGATGATGTATACCAACTTTCGTATTGAACAGTTGAATGGTTTCCGAGTTATGGATCATTATCCATTTCACATAAAATTAAAGATGGCCGCCAAGGTTTTCACCCAATCAGGTCCCAATTAGATAGGCTTCTGGTCCTTGACTAGGTAAATAAGCATACCAAATTTGGAATTCTTCAGTGGAACCGTTCTCCGGCTATCTCGCTCACGTACGGACGACGACATACAAGACGACAATACCCCATGGCCAAAATTGGCCGAGGGGTAATAAAACAGTCCATGAACAAGTGTAATATTCAGTCCATCAAACGCAACATGGGTGTAACATGAAACAGTGGTACCTTAAGCTTTGTTGCCAGTTTACATGTAGGACATATCAAGAACAAACTTCATCTGTCTCCTGTTAACACGGTCGTTCGATTTGCCAAGATTCTTGGTCCCGTGATCCTTTGCGAAATGTCAAACAACAACAACACCGACATAACGTCATAATTGAAAATTAATCGCAACAATACAAACAGACGATGTCACGTCTCAAACGCGTCACCTGTATGACGTCGGGTCACATGCATGATCTCCACAGATATGTCTACGTTATGTTCCATGTTCTATGCGTTCGTGCATTATCCAATAGGAAGCTGTAATGCTGACCGTGCAACCAGAGTCTGTAGGGAGAACAGGACCGGATGACTGGATTCGAGATTGATATCTCTAGTGGTCCTTTCACTTAGTAATATTTTCCCGTGTTCACTGAAGTCCAAGTAATCATTTTCACTTCACTTGGAGCAACTGGCACCTGCAGGATAATATCTTTATAGCACCTCTCTTCGCTTATTGGTCTATCAGGGTAAACAGATGTCCGGATCACCAAGCATGCCAAGGGGAATGTTACTTGCTCGTCTTATTCTGTACTTCTCAACAACATTCTGTAAAAATCAAAAGTTTTATTAAGGTTAGTCAGAGTGAAAACTAAATCGAAATGGTCTATAAGGCCAGGCTATGCAATACTGGTAATTCATGAGGCAGTGGATGGGAAAGTTGACATCATATTCTGGCTGTCAGGCCTAGGCTTCTAATAAAGCTCTGCAAATGACAAGATACTGATATTGCGTGCCCTGTAAAATTTGTCCTTCAAAAATGACTACAGGGCACTCACCACATATCCTGCAAATTCCATACTTGTCCATACAATATTAACCGAGATCCAGCCTGGACAAGTCCCAATTCACAAAGACTTGATGAACAAAGGGCCATAACTCTTGAAAATATATACGAAACGCGAAGAAACTTCACATTGCACAACTACAGGGAACTGACCACATACACTGCAGATTTCATAATTGTCCATACAATATTACCAAGATCCAGCCCGGACAAGTCCCAATTCACGGAGATTTCAGGAACAAAGGGCCATAACTCTTGAAAATATAGGCGGAACGGGGAGAAACTTTACGGTGCACAACTGTGGGGCACTGACATGCAAATTTCATACTTGTTCATACAATATTAACCAAGACCCAGCCCGGACAAGTTCCATTCACAGGGATTTCAGAAAAAGGGCCATAACTCTTGAAAATGATACCGGAACTCGGAAAAAACTCTACGATGCACAACTATGAGCCACTGGCCAGATTCCATGCAAGCTCGTCCGTCTGCAATCAATCTACAAACATCAACGCTCTGTTTTGTCGCGGCCATTTCGTAGCCTGCTGGTCACGTGACCCGTATGAATATCATGGCGGTGGAGACAAGGAATTCAAACGACCGTTGATGTTTGTAGATTGATTGCAGACGGATGAGCTCTTCACGGCAATCAAACTCATTGCTGAACTCGATAAAAACAATAGACAGAGAGTTGGGAGGGGTTGTTTTATTGTCGGATAGAGCCGATTACCTAATTAGTCCATGTTGAAAAATGGCGTCCATTGTCAGTTTGTGCACGGTGGGGAAGTGTGATCTCCGTTATCCAGTTTTTTGAGAGAAAGCCTTTGTTCGCGGGCGTTATTAGCAAGTGACCCCAGCAGGGAGAATTCCAGGTCAAATGACCTTGACCGTTATTCTCAATCTCACGTTCGACTTCCTGTGATTGAATTATTAGAAGACTTACGTATATAGATAATATGGGGCTACCATCCAAACTCCAGTCTGAACAAACGATGCACGGGATTGCTCCTCGATCTAACATGAGATTGATCTAATCAAAACCCCTTGGCTTTCCCCAAGTGATTGAGACCCATGTGTAGTGTGAATTGGGGAAGAGACAGTTCTATGTGGGATGATTAAGATATACCGGTAGTTGGTTACATTCAGGCATATAGGACAGAAATAGAAAAATTATATATCTGTAAAGGGCATGACTTTGTAAAATATGGGTCGATGCCACTTTCGACAGGCGTCTGACTTAGCACTCTGTAAAATAAGAATCGAGACAAATAAGCTGTACCGAACACGGATCTGCAGATATAACTTGTGCATTCAACTACATATAGCAAAATCGAAGATTACTACATCTGAAAGGGGCATAACTCCATAAGCCGAGGCGAGTAATCCTTTGTTGGCTTGTAGAATACAGAAATATAAATAAGTTTCCAAAATATAACAGCCATATCAAACACAGTTCTGCAGATATAGTTGATTACATTCAGAGACAGAAATAGAAATTAATATATCTGTAAAGGGGCATAACTCTGTAAAGTATGGGCCGAGGGGCGCCACTTTCGATTTGTGTCTGACTTAGCACTCTGTGAAATAAGAACCAAGACGAATAAGCTGTACCAAAGACTGATCTGCAGATATAACTTGTACATTCAGCTACAACTAAAAAAATCGAAGATTACTACATCTGAAAGGGGCATAACTCCATAAGATTTCTGCTAGTGTTTTCTTTTCTATTAAAGATGTAAAAATAGAGATGTCCAATACAGGCAAATGTTATGTACATTAGTCATGATGTGATAATTCAAGTCACTGATAACTATACAGTTATTATGGCTGCTCTAGTAAAATTTTGATCATATTCAAAATGTGAACATACATGTACTATTACTGAACTCGGATTGGGCGGATCCGATTTTCTATGATATGAACTAGGCCTACCTAAAATGCATAAAGGTTACATGTACATGTATACGTGTAAGCAAACTATCAAAAAAGAAGCTATATAGCAGATCCATGGTTGACTATTTTGATTTTCATACCGGTACATGGTCAGCAGGTTTTGAATTTACATATAAATGTTACTTGCCATGCTTGTAGCATCAGTCTGTCAGTAATACCTGGCTGAAAAACCCTCCACGGATGTTCCACCTCTTCATTTCTCAACCACATTCCTAAAATACGGAATGAAAAAAGGAATATACGTTGAAGAAATTCATGTATGTTGTGCAGATAATCTACCACATATTTAAACATGGCAAACCTGAAAGTGATCATCTGACATGATCTCCAATCATCAATGGCAACTGTATGTGACGACCAATGTCAACAGTATAGGAAATGAATACCAACAATATTCTGTCAGCAGTGTTTATAAGCTGTGTTGTGTTCCTGGAATCCTAGCCTGCTTTACAAACTGCTCAAAACTTTATACATGACCATGGGCCTATTCCACACTGGTAAATTTCAACTTTCTTTTCAATAAAAAATTAACCCAGAAAGATTAAGAAAATGAAAAAAAAAAATAATCATCAATATCGGTTTACCCAGTGATGTTAACAGATGCAGGAGCTGTAATGGCACTGCTGTACCAGTGAAACATGGAATAGTTCCAGGAGCCGACTAGGGATCATTTGAAATTAACATTACACATGTGTCACATACATTTTACTTTCACTACACGAGGCCAAATTATGCAGAAGGCAAGCTACATACCGGTATTAAAGAATATATTCTGACAAGATCAGAGATTATGGAATACATGTAATTCTAAATTCTAAAGAATAATTCACTATTTGCATATATTTTAAATCATGTCTGGAGAGAGGCCTTCCAGTCTCACATGTGCTAGCCTACCCGATACAGGCGATACAGACAACAATGACCCCCATCAACCCGGGACACAGTGCTCTTCTTTTACGTAGATTTACCATATTAAATCAAATGAGAGGTGACGTAAAGGTGCGACGGTTATGAGAACGGTATCTTAAATTGCGCGTATTTCGCAGTTTAGAGATTGAAGACACATGGACCAGGCGGCGAGGTTGAAATATTGACGGTAAGTATAATCAAATGCAACCTAAAAGTATAATACGCATCTGTAACATCGATCAGTCGCATATTTGTTATCTTTGTGAGCATTATGGCCTGTTTCTGGAATTAAAATTGGCCGACAAGTGTTATTTTGAAGCTGTGTACTTTCACTATCAGTGCTTCCCAGACAAAGAAAAGGTCGTCTTGCGCATGCGCAAATACCCTGTTCAGCTCATGTCATTAAACGGCGGGAATGTTCTGACAGAAAATACGCTTTTGTATATCGCTTTAAGTGCATTCGCTTCAATGAACTAAATGACCTTATTCAAATTTAGTTTCTTTCATTCTTAATCACAGAGCTGTACACTTATGATGATGTGTAGGTTTAAAAAATTATTCCAAATGAATTCTTAAGTTAATTTTCTTAGATGGGGTCATCTTTTTCCTTTTTTCCAGAAAGTAGCGGCGAGAGTTATTTGCCCTTGAGTGACTTGTGTTCCCCCGGTATGCAATTGAACCAGACGACATTTATGTTTTTCCATTGTGCTACTTCCAATCCAAGGATTAATAAAATATATAGTTTTAGTGTATTCAAGTCTTTTGTGAAATTCATGTAGCATAGCTACTTTAGACGAGAAATGTCTGCTAACTGTATACTTGGACACAAAATTTGTACCACTCACGTATCTGTCAATATCTTTCAGCCAGGGCTTTGAGTCTGTCTCCGTGTTTGGCACACAAAGCATCTCTCGACCATCGATCTTCTGTGTCATAGTCGATCAACCCGCCTGTATTCCACGTTAAAAAAGTTGCCAATTGTACACTATTTCCTTTACCGGTGGCCATAACAAATTGTATAGAAGGATCATCCAATTTCAGTCCAAATTAATTGCGTAATTCAATATAGTTCAAAATCAAAAATGGCGGCTGAACTGGGTGCGTTACAAATTTTTACTCGGAAACGGACCGAAACACATTTTTGATAAAGTTGAATGCGATCAATGTAATATGGTACAATTTATTTAATTAAAAGAAATCAAATTGGTTTTAGATTACAGATAATCATGTATGTGTACGATAGGAAATGTTTTTGACGTAAATTGTTATTTAGAGCAGTATATTCAAAACCACGAGAAATACGGATTCCGGACTAGAGTTCAAGTTAGCATTTTGGATTGACTGCAGGCCACTAAATCTACCACAAACGAAAAAAGAGTTCTCCGTTCACCACGGCATATCGTCGGACTCACAACAACAACAGATATTTTTGTTCTTTTGTACCGTTCTCGGCGTGCGCGATTTATCACGGCCCTGAGAATAAAATCAGGCGCGCTGTGGTGCGCGACCACACTCGCGCACCTCAAAAACGAAAGATTGTAAACCTGAAAATGAAATTTGAATTTATCGGTTACCGTACTCACCTGGTTACCCACCTGGTTCTGTCAAGATACAAGATACAAGATTTATTTAAACTCAGAATTACAATATAAGACAACGCTAGCTCATAAGAGCTAATATATCTGAGCATTATAATAAAACAACAGATAACAATAATAATCACTTAAAATGACCTATTGCATTTGTACATAATATTATCACAGCTAGAACAGATTGACATAAAATTGGAATACCTAAGATTTGCAGAAGTTTCAACTGCGCGTAAAACCAAACAAACATATCGACATAAAACTGGATATTTCATATTGATAATATGATCACAGTTATAAAACATATCGACATAAAACTGGATATTGCACATTGATAATATGATCACGGTTAAAACATATCGACATAAAACTGGACATTGCATATTGATAATATGATCACAGTTAAAACATATCGACATAAAATTGGAAGGCCTAAGATTTGCAGAAGTTACAGCTGCACGTAAAACCATTCCATGATTTAATTAGTCTGCGAAAGACATTTATATCCACTGTCGTCCTCATATTTTCTGGCAATTCGATCCAGACTTTGGACCCGAAATCAGTAAAAGAATGGAGACCAGCATTTATTGTTCGACTATGCTGTCTAACAGCTTTGTTGCTGTTTCGTAAATTATAATGACTCGGACGTATGCTGATCATATCATTGATGTACTGAGGATTTAGTTTATTTACACATTTAAAAACTTCAGTGGCAATATTTCGAAGTCTGGATAGCTTCAAACTAGGTAAATTTGCTTTTAAAAGAAGATCATCGTAAGAGGAAGTAAAATCCTGAAAAACAAATTTCAGGGCTCTATATTGCACTTTTTCTAATTTCTTCGTATTTGTGGTACCACAGAAGTGCCACACAGCTGGGCAATATCTAAAATTTGACAATATAAAAGATTTATATATCAACAATCTGGTGGCTTGGTCCAGGCTTTTAGCAAACCGTTTCAGCACATTTAGTTGTTTGCTAGCACTTTTGATGACATTTGAGACATGCATATCAAATTTAAGAGTGTTTTCCAGTTGTACACCCAGATGCCTAGCATTTTGGGTGCTGACAACAGTGTTTCCATCAATATCAAGAGTGGTCCCCCTATATCATTTGAGATCATAACCTGAAATTTATCAGGGTTTGCTTGCATCTGATTGTTTTTACACCAGTTTATTACATTCGAGCTTTCAGATTTAATTTTACATATAACTTCATGTTTATCATGTCCGCTGACTAAAACAGAGTTGTCATCAACAAAATTGAAAGGTTTGCCCTGGGTCAGACTCGAAAAGATATTTCCTTTGTACTGGCATCCATCCTTGCAACCTCATCTTGA
This sequence comes from Hanleya hanleyi, assembly GCA_036873755.1. Classification (NCBI taxonomy): domain Eukaryota; kingdom Metazoa; phylum Mollusca; class Polyplacophora; order Lepidopleurida; family Hanleyidae; genus Hanleya; species Hanleya hanleyi. The sequence goes on from JAVTVY010028628.1 coordinate 118,081, forward strand.
CAAGCATTTCTTTCCATTTATAGCAGTAATACTAGAATATATTTGCACAAAATTTCTCGCCCATGTCGAAGTTGTATAATATTGTATAATAGCAGTTTCCGGTCCATTTCCGCTGCATTGGAAACAGAGCGGAAACTGACATCAGTTTTTGTCCAGTTTCCATGTACTGGAATCAGGGCGGAAACCTAGGTCAGTTTCTGATCTGTTTCTGCTCAAGCGGAAACCGGCTGGAAACTTGAATAGCAGTTTCCAGTCTATTTCTGCTGGATTGGAAACATGGGGGAAACTCGCGTTGGTTTCCGAGCTGTTTCTGCTCGAGCGGAAACAGGTCTGAAACTCCAGCACCAGTTTTCAGTCCATTTCCAATGCATTGGAAACAGACCGGAAACTAACATCAGTTTCCCACCCATTTCCGCTGAAGCGTAATCTGGGCGGAAATTTAAGGACAGCTTTCCGTCCAGTCTCCGTGCACCAGAATCTTAGCGGAAACCTATGTCAGTTTCCGACCTGTTTCTGCGCAACCGGAAACAGGCTAGAAACTTGATAGCAGTTTCCGGTCCATTTCCGGTCCATTTCCGATGCATTGGAAACAGAGCGGAAACTAACATCAGTTTCCCACCCGTTTCCGCTGAAGCGTAATCTGGGCGGAAATTTAAGGACAGCTTTCCGTCCAGTCTCCGTGCACCGGAGTCTTATCGGAAACCTATGTCAGTTTCCGACCTGTTTCTGCGCAACCGGAAACAGGCTAGAAACTTGATAGCAGTTTCCGGTCCATTTCCGCTCCATTTCCGATGCATTGGAAACAGAGCGGAAACTAACATCAGTTTACCACCCGTTTCCGGTGAAGCGTAATTTGGGCGGAAACTTAACAACAGGTTTCTGTCCAGTTTCCGTGCACCGGATTCTTGGCGGAAACAAAAACACCTGTTTCCACTGGTTTCCGCATCACGGAAACAGGCTGGAAATGGGGTGTTACAGTTTCCAACTGGTTTCCGCCAAGAATCCGCATTTTTGGAAACCAGTACATTTCACCCAGTGATTATTATATTCCAAATTCATGCTTTGATTTGAACTTCATGGAGATGTAAAAAAACACGATATTCATACGGCCCCTAGCTCCGGGTTAAGCGAAATTAGACACAAGTCACGAAACATAGAGCCGGAGATCTTGCACGCTACGATCATATTTGCCTCAGTGTACGATATTTATCACAGATTTTGAGAAACTTTGAATGGAGGCGTTTGATGGTCTAGTCCTGTTTGACAAATTTCTGCAATAATGTTATGTGGCATTGATTGAAATCGTCACAGTTTGCACATGATCTAGCAATTGCTAGACGCTGTATGTAGGTCACTCTGATATATAGCTGTCCAGAAATAGGTAGTCAGAATTTGTAATCGTCTAGAGTCGACGTGAGAGAAAGACCTGATCATTCTCGTTAACCGCTTCTCACTTGCAGGAAACTAGCCTAATGTTGTTATATGAATAAGGTTTTTGGATTATGGACGCGGAAATTCTTCAATGGACGACGGTTGGGTATTTAATGACGGACTAGACGCTTGTATTGCAAAGATATACGCCCAGAAATGATGTTCCAGTTCGGCTATCAATAATTTCCTTGAAATACAGTGAAAGGTGGTATATATCTTTCACTTCGTCGCCAATATAGGGGTTATCCAATGCTTAGAGATCGTCTAGATAGCATTTCCTGAATGAGAAGAACGGGCTTTAGAATGGTTATCATTTGACAGTTTCTGCAAAAAGACGTCTTCATAGCCTATATTACTCACTTATATGATCATTTAACC
>JAVTVY010028629.1:0-12066 GCA_036873755.1 Hanleya hanleyi
TATGAACACTCAAGGCCTAATAGTTTTGGAGCTATGAGCCAGTTAACAGTTCAAACTTCAGTTCCTGGCGTCGCCCCTGATCACCGGAAGTGGAAATTTTTCACATCAAAATGTCGGCCTTGACGAGTACTGTAATTGTATCAACAATGAACACTCTAGGACTAATGGTTTTGACGCTATGGAGCCAGTTAAACAGTTCGCGGGGTCCAGTTAACAGTTCAAACTTCAGTTCCTGGCGTCGCCCCTGATCACCGGAAGTGGAAATTTTTAACACCAAAATGTCGGCCTTGACGAGTACTGTAATTGTACCAAGTATGAACACTCTAGGACTAATGGTTTTGGCGCTATGGAGCCAGGTAACAGTTCGCGGCGCCCAGTTAACAGTTCAAACTTCAGTTCCTGGCGCCGCCCCTGAGAATCGGAAGTGGAAATTTTTCAGATCAAAATGTCGGCCTTGACGAGTTCTCTAATTGTACCAAGTGTGAACACTCTAGGCCTAATAGTTTTGGAGCTATGAGCCAGTTAACAGTTCAAACTTCAGTTCCTGGCGTCGCCCCTGATCACCGGAAGTGGAAATTTTTGTCATCACAATGTCGGCCTTGACGAGTACTGTAATTGTACCAAGAATGAACACTCTAGGACTAATGGTTTTGGCGCTATGGAGCCAGTTAACAGTTCGCGTGGTCCAGTTAACAGTTCAAACTTCAGTTCCTGGCGTCGCCCCTGATCACCTGAAGTGGATATTCTTCACACCAAAATGTCGGCCTTGACGAGTTCTCTAATTGTACCAAGAATGAACACTCTAGGACTAATGGTTTTGGCGCTATGGAGCCAGTTAACAGTTCGCGGGGTCCAGTTAACAGTTCAAGCTTCAGTTCCTGGCGTCGCCCTTGATCACCGGAAGTGGAAATTCGTCGCACCAAAATGTCGGCCTTGACGAGTACTGTAAATGTGCCAAGTATGAACACTCTAGGTCTAATGGTTTTGGCGCTATGGAGCCAGTTAACAGTTCGCGGCGCCCAGTTAACAGTTCAAACTTCAGTTCCTGGCGCCGCCCCTGAGAATCGGAAGTGGAAATTTTTCAGATCAAAATGTCGGCCTTGACGAGTTCTCTAACTGTACCAAGTATAAACACTCTAGGCCTAATAGTTTTGGAGCTATGAGCAAGTTAACAGTTCAAACTTCAGTTCCTGGCGTCGCCCCTGATCACCGGAAGTGGAAATTTTTCACATCAAAATGTCGGCCTTGACGAGTGCTGTAATTGTACCAAGAATGAACACTCTAGGACTAATGGTTTTGGCGCTATGGAGCCAGTTAACAGTTCGCGGGGTCCAGTTAACAGTTCAAACTTCAGTTCCTGGCGTCGCCCCTGATCACCGGAAGTGGAAATTTTTCACACCAAAATGTCGGCCTTGACGAGTACTGTAATTGTGCCAAGTATGAACACTCTAGGACTAATGGTTTTGGCGCCATGGATCCAGTTAACAGTTCGCGGCGCCCAGTTAACAGTTCAAACTTCAGTTCCTGGCGCCGCCCCTGAGAATCGGAAGTGGAAATTTTTAGATCAAAATGTCTGCCTTGACGAGTTCTCTAATGGTACCAAGTATGAACACTCTTGGCCTAATAGTTTTTGAGCTATGAGCCAGTTAACAGTTCAAACTTCAGTTCCTGGCGTCGCCCCTGATCACCGGAAGTTGAAATTTTTCACATCAAAATGTCGGCTTTGACGAGTACTGTAATTTTACCAAGAATGAACACTCTAGGACTAATGGTTTTGGCGCTATGGAGCCAGTTAACAGTTCGCGGGGTCCAGTTAACAGTTCAAACTTCAGTTCCTGGCGTCGCCCCTGATCACCGGAAGTGGAAATTTTTCACATTAAAATGTCGGCGTTGACGAGTACTGTAATTGTACCAAGAATGAACACTCTAGGACTAATGGTTTTGGCGCTATGGAGCCAGTTAACAGTTCGCGGGGTCCAGTTAACAGTTCAAACTTCAGTTCCTGGCGTCGCCCCTGATCACCGGAAGTGGAAATTTTTCACATCAAAATGTCGGCCTTGACGAGTACTGTAATTGTACCAAGAATGACCACTCTAGAACTAATGGTTTTGGCGCTATGGAGCCAGTTAACAGTTCGCGGGGTCCAGTTAACAGTTCAAACTTCAGTTCCTGGCGTCGCACCTGATCACCGGAAGTGGAAATTTTTCACACCAAAATGTCGGCCTTGACGAGTACTGTAATTGTGCCAAGTATGAACACTCTAGGACTAATGGTTTTGGCGCTATGGAGCCAGTTAACAGTTCGCGGCGCCTAGTTAACAGTTCAAACTTCAGTTCCTGGCGCCGCCCCTGAGAATCGGAAGTGGAAATTTTTCAGATCAAAATGTCGGCCTTGACGAGTTCTCTAATTGTACCAAGTATGAACACTCTAGGCCTAATAGTTTTGGAGCTATGAGCCAGTTAACAGTTCAAACTTCAGTTCCTGGCGTCGCCCCTGATCACCGGAAGTGGAAATTTTTCACATCAAAATGTCGGCTTTGACGAGTACTGTAATTGTACCAAGAATGAACACTCTAGGACTAATGGTTTTGGCGCTATGGAGCCAGTTAACAGTTCGCGAGGGGTCCAGTTAACAGTTCAAACTTCAGTTACTGGCGTCGCCCCTGATCACCGGAAGTGGAAATTTTTCACACCAAAATGTCGGCCTTGTTGAGTGCTGTAATTGTGCCAAGCATGAACACTCTAGGACTAATGGTTTTGGCGCTATGGAGCCAGTTAACAGTTCGCGGCGCCCAGTTAACAGTTCAAACTTCAGTTCCTGGCGCCGCCCCTGAGAATCGGAAGTGGAAACTTTTCACACCAAAATGTCGGCATTGACGAGTACTGTAATTGTGCCAAGTATGAACACTCTAGGACTAATGGTTTTTGGCGCTATGGAGCCAGTTAACAGTTCGCGGCACCCAGTTAACTGTTCAAACTTCAGTCCCTGGCGCCGCCCCTGAGAATCGGAAGTGGAAATTTTTCAGATCAAAATGTCGGCCTTGACGAGTTCTCTAATTGTACCTAGTATGAACACTCTAGGCCTAATAGTTTTGGAGCTATGAGCCAGTTAACAGTTCAAACTTCAGTTCCTGGCGTCGCCCCTGGTCACCGGAAGTGGAAATTTTTGACATCAAAATGTCGGCCTTGACGAGTACTGTAATTGTACCAAGAATGAACACTCTAGGACTAATGGTTTGGGCGCGATGGAGCCAGTTAACAGTTCGCGGGGTCCAGTTAACAGTTGAAACTTCAGTTCCTGGCGTCGCCCCTGATCACCGGAAGTGGGAATTTTTCACATCAAAATGTCGGCCATGACGAGTACTGTAATTGTACCAAGAATGAACACTCTAGGACTAATGGTTTTGGCGCTATGGATCCAGTTAACAGTTCGCGGCGCCCAGTTAACAGTTCAAACTTCAGTTCCTGGCGCCGCCCCTGAGAATCGGAAGTGGAAATTTTTCACACCAAAATGTCGGCCATGACGAGTACTGTAATTGTACCAAGTATAAACACTCTAGGACTAATGGTTTTGGCGCTATGGAGCCAGTTAACAGTTCGCGGCGCCCAGTTAACAGTTCAAACTTCAGTTCCTGGCGTCGCCCCTGATCACCGGAAGTGGAAATTTTTCACATCACAATGTCGGCCTTGACGAGTACTGTAATTGTGCCAAGTATGAACACTCTAAGGCTAATGGTTTTGGCGCTATGGAGCCAGTTAACAGATCGCGGCGCCCAGTTAACAGTTCAAACTTCAGTTCCTGGCGCCGCCCTTGAGAATCGGAAGTGGAAATTTTTCGGATCAAAATGTCGGCCTTGACGAGTTCTCTAATTGTACCTAATATGAACACTCTAGGCCTAATAGTTTTTGAGCTATGAGCCAGTTAACAGTTCAAACTTGAGTTCCTGGCGTCGCCCCTGTTTACCGGAAGTGGAAATTTTTCACACAAAAATGTCGGCCTTGACGAGTACTGTAATTGTACCAAGAATCAACACTCTAGGACTAATGGTTTTGGCGCTATGGAGCCAGTTAACAGTTCGCGGGGTCCAGTTAACTGTTCAAGCTTCAGTTCCTGGCGTCGCCCCTGATCTCCGGAAGTGGAAATTTTTCACACCAAAATGTCGGCCTTGACGAGTACTGTAATTGTGCCAAGAATGAACACTCTAGGACTAATGGTTTTGGCGCTATGGATCCAGTTAACAGTTCGCGGCGCCCAGTTAACAGTTCAAACTTCAGTTCCTGGCGCCGCCCCTGAGAATCGGAAGTGGAAATTTTTCACACCAAAATGTTGGCCTTGACGAGTGCTGTAATTGTGCCAAGTATGAACACTCTAGGACTAATGGTTTTGGCGCTATGGAGCCAGTTAACAGTTCGCGGGGTCCAGTTAACAGTTCAAACTTCAGTTCCTGGCGTCGCCCCTGATCACCGGAAGTGGAAATTTTTCACACCAAAATGTCGGCCTTGACGAGTACTGTAATTGTACCAAGTATGAACACTCTAGGACTAATGGTTTTGGCGCTATGGAGCCAGTTAACAGTTCGCGGCGCCCAGTTAACAGTTCAAACTTCAGTTCCTGGCGCCGCCCCTGAGAATCGGAAGTGGAAATTTTTCACACCAAAATGTTGGCCTTGACGAGTGCTGTAATTGTGCCAAGTATGAACACTCTAGGACTAATGGTGTTGGCGCTATGGAGCCAGTTAACAGTTCGCGGCGCCCAGTTAACAGTTCAAACTTCAGTTCCGGGCGCCGCCCCTGAGAATCGGAAGTGGAAATTTTTCGGATCAAAATGTCGGCCTTGACGAGTTCTCTAATTGTACCAAGTATGAACACTCTTGGCCTAATAGTTTTTGAGCTATGAGCCAGTTAACAGTTCAAACTTCAGTTCCTGGCGTCGCCCCTGATCACCGGAAGTGGAAATTTTTCACATCAAAATGTCGGCCTTGACGAGTACTGTAACTGTACCAAGAATGAACACTCTAGGACTAATGGTTTTGGCGCTATGGAGCCAGTTAACAGTTCGCGGGGTCCAGTTAACAGTTCAAACTTCAGTTCCTGGCGTCGCCCCTGATCACCGGAAGTGGAAATTTTTCACACCAAAATGTCGGCCTTGACGAGTACTGTAATTGTGCCAAGAATGAACACTCTAGGACTAATGGTTTTGGCGCTATGGATCCAGTTAACAGATCGCGGCGCCCAGTTAACAGTTCAAACTTCAGTTCCTGGCGCCGCCCCTGAGAATCGGAAGTGGAAATTTTTCAGATCAAAATGTCGGCCTTGACGAGTACTATAATTGTGCCAAGTATGAACACTCTAGGACTAATGGTTTTGGCGCTATGGAGCCAGTTAACAGTTCGCGGCGCCCAGTTAACAGTTCAAACTTCAGTTCCTGGCGCCGCCCCTGAGAATCGGAAGTGGAAATTTTTCAGATCAAAATGTCGGCCTTGACGGGTTCTGTAATTGTACCAAGTATGAACACTCTAGGCCTAATACTTAATTAGTTGTAGATGAATTTGTATATCTTCGCGAAATAATGACTGGTCCATCTCGAATTGTGAACTGTGAACTGTTAACTGAGGTCCAACTTCACTCACCTGGTCCAGTGACGTTACTTACACTGCTCATGTCTAATAAAATATATTCCTACGAAGTAGGCTACAGATCGCAAATTGTCTGGTAATGAGTGAGTCAGTCAGTCAGTCAGTCCATCTGAGTCCTTTCGTCGGCAAAATAAGGAGAACCGTTGACATTAGAACCTTGATTTTTGGCATGAACGTGCATTAGGGCATTGTTACCAGCAAGTTCTGAGCTGACCGAATTCTGATGAAAATTTGATTTATAAATATTGTTTTTATTATTTATTGATGGCTCAGCGAGTGCACTGCCATGCCCATCGGGAACCCTTCGCTGTATGTTTCACTGTGTATATAACACAGTACAAAATCTGGTGGGATATGCCATCCGTAATTGTTTTTATGAAATAGGAAATGCTAATTTTCCATCATTTGTTAGTGCATTTATCTACACTGCTATTACCAACTTGCCAGCCTCAATACACACAATTCAGTATATTGTTATAGATATATGTAAACCGTGGCCTTTAACGTATATCCTATTTCACATCCAAACATTTCATCACAGACCACATTAGGCTTCAAATTCAGGTCAAATTGCCCACTGGTGATGAAATATCCTACATCAACCAATTAAGTCAGCCTGGTGCAATAACCCAGCAGAAGGAAGAAAGATGTGGTATCATCCTTCAGATTAGTCTGTGTGAGCAACAATGATAAAAGTTTACTGAGGGTGAAACAAAGACATGACGGCATGTTTAAAGGGTCTTAATTTATTTTCTTTGGGTAGAATTTAACTAGATAAAGTAACTTTGATCATGATGTGAAAATATGAGCACATACTTTGAGGTTTTTTTTGTACCTCTTGAACATTGACTATATATCACACTGGGATATAATTTAAGCAAAAAATTACATGTGTAAACAAAACATGTCTAAATTTTTCTTGTCATTTCAAATCTTGATCCATTTTGATTCCTTGATTAGGGGATACAGAATCACTGCCACGGAGTGTGTTGGTGTGTCACAGCAATGCAATTCCGATTCACACAACGAAGCTGAGGTGGTTTAATGTTTATCAATGAAGAAAATCACCGATCAACCGTCATAGAATATAATGTGAAACAAGAAAACCGGAATAGTACATTCATCAGATTGCCGATACCCAAAATGTGTTGTCTCATATATCTAGATAACAACGTGATGTAGAGACGCTATTTATCCATCTTTGTACCGGTTATGCTCAGGAGAATGACATAGAATCATTATTATCTTTTGCACAGAAGGTGTTGGTCTTGAGTTGAATTACCGTAAACTACATAAATGCCACCTTTCTACTATAGTATTATATATAAAAATTTGCTGTATTGTTGGGAAAATAATGCGATTCAAAAAGTTGTTTTGATCCTGGACATGGGCACTGAAAACCATTAAAGAGATGTAAATGTATTTTCACACGTAAAGCTTGAAATCTACTGAACTTTTTATTATTCAATCTGTTTCCTTTAGTTAAAAATTGTAAAATTAAATCGGCGATCGTTATTTATTTTTGGGATGAAGGCGCATTAGGAGACTGTTACCAACAAGTTCTGAGCTGACCTACTTTTGATGAAAATTTCTGGTGATTTTTGATGAAAATCACTGGCGATTCTGACTTGGGCGGTGCAGGATTTCAACTGGGGGTGGGGATTTCCAAGAGTTCAGTTCGCGTTCGAGTCCTAATGCCTACTCTACTTCGTAGGTCTTGTGACGTTAGTCACACTGCTCATGTTAGAAAAAAAACACAAAATCAAATAGAATTTTTCATTAAATTAAAATGAAACAAAATCTGATAAAGTATTATGTTCCAGTTACAAGCTTTCGTTTTACGTCATATACTGACCTATATTCACATGAAAATTTCAACTTCAAATGCGGAATAGTTTTCGAGTTAACTGCAATTGGAGCGTAACTCGAGAACCAAGGTAAATATTCCTAAGAAGTAGGTTACCATCTGCAAATTGTCCGGTAGTCAGTCAGTCCACCCGAGACCTTTCGTCCGCAAAATACGGAGAACCGTTGACATTAGAATTTTTTGCATGAAGGTGCATTAGGGGACTGTTACCAGCAAGTTCTGAGCTGACCTACTTTTGATGAAAATTTCTGGTGATTTTTTATGAAAATCACTGGTGATTCTGACTTGGGCCGTGCCCATCTTAATATAGGCAGGATTTCAACTTGGGGCGGGGAGATTTCCAAGAGCTCAGTGCGCGTCGGAGTCCTAATGCCTACCCTACTTCGTAGGTCCTGTGACGTTAATCACACTGCCATGTCAGTATGAATGGAGTTTCACCTCATATAGAGTCGAGATTACAGGCCAGATTATCTTAATATGCAAGAAATCAAGCTTGTATCCCTTCTCTTCTGAAATTTACACATTTATCGAATGTTGAATTGGGATGTAACTCCACATTTTCCTACGAAATAGGTTCTCATTTGCAAATTGTCCGGTAATGAATCAGTCAGTCCATCCGAATCCTTTCGTCGGCAAAATAAGGGGAACCGTTGACATTAGAACCTTGATTTTTGGCATGAAGGTGCATTAGGGGAGTGTTACCAGCAAGTTCTGAACTGACCTACTTTTGATGAAAATCTCTGGTGATTGTTTTATGAAAATCACTGGTGATTCTGATTTAGGGAGTGTCCATCTTAATATAGGCAGGATTTCAACTGGGGGATGGGGATTTCCAAGAGTCCAGTTCGCGCTGGAGTCCTAATGCCTACTCTACTTCGTAGGTCCTGTGACGTTAGTCACACTGCTCATGTGTGTTACGTAATAGATTAAAAAACGACGATAACGGTGACAGCGCATGTCCCTTATAGACCGCAGAGATAAGATCTAGATGCTGATCGATTGCGTGAGTTTCCTGTATTCGTCCACATGAAATGTGTCACCCGGTCAGACAAAAAGGGTGGCCCGATGCATCCAGTGTCCGGGGACGTAAGTTAACTTAGGAGGAGTGACAACTAACGACTTCCACACCAAACTGAAAAAATATTTACAAAACTAAAATTAATAGCATATCGTATATGGGCCACCGTAAAGATGTATATTAAGTTAAATACATAAAATTAGTTCTTCTAAAAATATATATATATTTAACAAAGATGCGACGGTATAACTTCATAAGACGTACTAAAGCTGTACATGAGAAATGCAGAAAATCAAACATTTTCAACTGCCCCCGACTAGGATCGAACCCACAATCTTACCTTCTGCTGCATTGTCCGCCGTCTATGCCTTTTATCCACTGCACCACCGATTTGGTGGCCGAACCTCTCTTCAGAATTTCTAGTCTTTACTATTCCTTTTGTTTTCATATATAGGTAGGTCAATCGGACTTCCATAGCTGTGGAAGCGCCCATAGTCCGCCAGATGCCATGATCGGGCCCTATACATACATGTATGAGAAGGGACATTCCTGTCTAGATTTCAGTAAGTCAGACCCGGACACCAACGATATCAAGACCCTGGTTTCTGCTGATAGGGGGACAACTGTTTCGGAGGGAGGACTTTCGTATCTGGATATGGGTGCCCTGATCCAGATACCATGGTCCCCGGACCCTAATATCTGGCGGACCACGGTTGCTTCCACACCGGGAAGAGAATCCGAAAACAGCTTGTGTCACAGTTTATTAGGTTGCAAATAGCAGGCTCCTGTGGAATATTTTTTATATGTGGGGTAACACAGTTGCATTTAGCTAGAAGCTTTGTTGGACTATGTTCTTGTCGATAATGAGCTTGTATTTCTTCATCATTACACTGTCATTTGCTGAGTGACTTGATGCATGATGGGCGTACTGGTATTTATGGCAGATAGCGGTATAATGCTTTCATTGCTTTCAAGATATAACAGTTTCGAAATGATATTCATGTTTGATGACCAAGATTGCAGTACCAAAACTGCCGGCTCTGCCAGCTCTTAAATCACTGGGGGTGGAAATCAACGGTACAGGTAGGGTTAGGAAATGGGGTGCTCTCTACTCGTTGCGCAAAAGGAGGTGTTCGCTTTAGATGGATATTTTTCCCTTCAGAGTCGCTCTCTGTTGCTCTATTGTCTCGTTCCGAGTCGGCCGGTAAATTGTGACGTAATGCTCAGGTATTCCCCAACTCTTTGTCAGACAGGCGAGGCCAGTCTAATGGGAAATTCTGGTTCATATTATCATACAGTCACCATTAGTATTTTCATGAACGACCCAGATATTTACGAACAATAATCACTTATATTAATATATAAACCGACTCGAAAACTGAAAAATCACTGCCAAAATTCAGCGAACAATAATTGAGGAAGTAACTACAAAAAAAAACCATATTGGCACATGCATAATCTCTTGGGAAAGCAAGCGTCACCACTTGTTGAGGGTCATTTCCTTGATAAAGGCCTTGATATAAGACAAGTTTTACCTTATAACTTTTCAATTCATAGTTACAACTTTCCGCTGCCCTAAGACGAAATTATTTATGTGTAACAATTAATTTTTTAAATTCTGAACAAGTGATCGGACTGTGTGTGGAGTTGTTTTTGTGCATTTTTATTTCACGAATTATAATAAAATAAAGGATTATGTGCGTTAGGTGTCCGCCGTCTTTATTTCACGTCACTATATTGCACTCTAAAGTCCAAAATGAAGGTGGGAGAAAAAAAGAAAAAATGAAAATATTTTTTCGGAGATTTGGGGATTCGAACCAAAATGTTAGTTTTCTTTTAATCCATAGTCCGACACTGTAACCATTAGGACAAGCAGCTGTTACGATTATCAACTTGAAGAAACATGTGCCGAATGGCGGTGAACTACACCCTCTCGGGGCATTACAAGCGTTTTGACATATTTCAATATTATGAAAATATGACACCTTTAACCAAAACGATTTTTCAGTATCATTTTGCATCAAACCTATCGCATTTCGATATGTAACACTCGTTTTGGTTAACGGTGTCATATTTCATATATGAAGGGAATTCCCTTCAAGAATATGGCCAAAAATTGCAAAATCATACAAATGCTTATTTTCTAATACTTGTAATATTTTTTGGACAAATCGCTTCTCGGTGAAAATCAAGAATATGAAAATTCAGTATTTTTTCTCTCAAGCTAATAACTTTTAAAGTAAACGAGATGAAATTATATTTTCGGTTTATAAAGGCAACACAAGTAGTATAGAAAGGACCGATTCTGACTCTTTTTCTACCTCATTTAAGGGCAGATAACTCTGTTTGAACAATTTTTCCGAAGATAGCCGCCAGAGGGCGCCACCAGTCTTGTGACCAAAAATACCTCCGAATACAGGAGAGTTCCAATTTTTGCAGGTCAAAAATAGTTCTTTGACCTTTGTATTCATCCGCGGTGATGCGGTCTGCCTCCGCGGACAGAAAGTAGTCCCATGGGTTGACTTCCAATGTTAATGTATACGGGGAATACCTAAATAGACGTTTTGTGACCTAGGTGGGTCCCTATTGGACCGATTGGGTCGAGTGAGGTATCAATGTGAAGCCTATGTGAGGGGGCATCTGATGGGCTGGGTGTGGGGTTGAAATATCGGCATTCTGCGCATGCGCGGTGGCCAAAGGGTATGAAAATAGACGTTTTGGAGCTAGGGGAGCCACTAGTGGACCAATGGGGTCATATGAGGTATCAAAGTGAAGCATTCGTGAAGGGGCATCTGACTGGACTAGCGGCTCGGGCGTTGTCACCATTCTGCGCATGCGCAGACAGGGAATTGTGAGAAAAGGGTATGGAAATAGACGTTTTGGGGTCTAGGTGGCCCTAGTGGGCCGATGGAGATCGTAGTGAGGTATCCATGTGAAGCCTATGTGAGGGCATGACTGGACTAGCGGCTCGGGCGTTGTCACCATTCTGCGCATGCGCGGTGGCCAAAGGGTATGGAAATAGACGTTTTGGGATCTAGGGGAGCCCCTAATGGGCCGATGGAGTCGTATGAGGTATCAATGTGAAGCCTATGTGAGGGGCATCTGACTGGACTAGTGGCTCGAGCGTTGTCACCATTCTACGCATGCGCAGACAGGGAATTGTGGGAAAAGGGTATGGAAATAGACGTTTTGGGATCTAGGGGAGCCCCTAATGGGCCGATGGAGTTGTATGAGGTATCAATGTGAAGCCTATGTGAGGGGGCATCTGACTGGACTAGTGGCTCGAGCGTTGACACCATTCTACGCATGCGCAGACAGGGAATTGTGGGAAAAGGGTATGGAAATAGACGTTTTGGGATCTAGGGGAGCCCCCTATGGGCCGATGGAGTTGTATGAGGTATCAATGCGAAGCCTATGTGAAGGGGCATCCAGTCATGGGTGGGTGCATGTAAAACTTTCTCCAGAAAAAAAAAGCGGAACACGGACTTTACTCCTAAAATAGGGGAAAACACCTATCAACCCTAGCCAAAAGGTCTAATATTGGTC
>JAVTVY010028630.1:0-12994 GCA_036873755.1 Hanleya hanleyi
TTAGATGTATTCTTGTCCAATCCATTTCAGAAAGTTCCATCTTCGGCCATGTTCGCTTTGAACCGTTTATTCTAATCATCGTCGGGCAGCCCAGGATACCGTTGAGGCAACATATCCTCAGATAGTTGTTTGTGCATTCTGAGTATCTATCAGTGCATGGGTGAATACATTCAGCCGATGGGGTGGTCGGTCAGTTTGGTCACGAAAAACGTAACATTGGTCACCTTCTCCACTGTCCACTTGGTGTTGGGGCGTTGTTGTTGGGCCCATTCCAAGGGATCCACGGTGTCCAGTTTCTCCAGCATCGTCTCTAGCGACACTCGGTTAATGATGGTAAACGGTTGGTCAAATACCTGGATGTTCCTGCTCCTGTTCCATAACCAAACGCCAGATTCAATCTGAAGGCCGTAGTTTGGTCGTTGAAGATGGCTTCCACGTAGCTACGTAGACGGGCGAGGTCGGTCAGTCGGAAATTGTAGATATCTTGAATAGGGCGATGACGGTGGAAACAGTGCCGTATCATGGACCAATGGCGACGATAGATGTCACTCACTGGATGGGCGTCCTGTAAGAGATCGCTGAGAACATCCACCGCATCTTCCAGAAAATGTTCGTTGTTGTCAGGCGTATGACTGGGAACAGTAATGCTAGGGACCGGCTGGATATCTAGGCTCTTCTGAACTGTGGGTATAGGCGGGCTCTCCGTGATCGCATCACCAGTGGCATTCGTCTCCCCGGGCCCATCTTCATTAGGTCTGACCCTCATGGGTGCCTCTTTAGTGGAAAGTTGTCGCTCATACCGTGGTGATGGACTATGAATCAAACGTTGGTGCTGTCTTAACTGACTGGGTCGTTTGAAGAGTTGACCACAACCGTTACATTGTTCCGTCGCGCCCTCGTGGAATGAGCGTTCGTGGCACAGTAAATGATCCTCCCGATTGAATGACCGTGCGCAGGTTGTACAAGTATACCGAGCATCGTTGTGGATGGAGGCCTCGTGGCGTCGTAAATTATCTAGACGAGTAAACAGCTTCTGGCAAGTTGTGCAAGTGAACATCTTGGTGGTTGACAGAGTGTCTGATGAAACGGCCAGCCCGCTTCCCTTTTATAGCACGCTAGCTGGTGATCTATTTTTAGAACACTCAGTTCAACTATCCCCAAGTCGAGGACCGAGCCGTGACATCTTCGGTAACCTCCGTGTCTCTTCGGGCACCTCCGTAACTACCCGGCTGTTCCAGTGTAAACCCGGATGGATTTCCGTGTCTCTTCGGTGACCTCCGTGACATCTTCGGTCACCTCCGTGTCTCTTCGGTCACCTCCGTAGCTACCCGGCTGTTCCCGTGTAAACCCGGATGGATCTCCGTGTCTCTTCGGTGACCTCCGTGACATCTTCGGTCACCTCCGTGTCTCTTCGGTCACCTCCGTAACGTCAACGATCAACATGTAGACATATAGAGTATGTACGGCATGTTATGGTATTCATCAGTGCATGAGTGACGCATTCAGCCGATGGGGGTGGTCGGTCAGCTTGGTAACGAAAAACGTGGCATTGGTCACCCTCTCTACGACCCATTGTGTGTTGGGGCGTTGTTGTTGGGCCCATTCCAAGGGATCCACGGTGTCCAGTTTCTCCAGCATCGCCTCTAGCGACGCCCGGTTAATGATGGTAAACGGTTGGTCAAATACCCGGATGTTACTGCTCGGGTAAAAATATCGGGCTTGGTCTGTGTCCTTATGCTGCAGCACATAACCAAACGCCAGATTCAACTTGAAGGCCGTAGTTTGATCGTTGAAGATGGCTTCCACGTAGCTGCGTAGACGGGCGAGGTCGGTCAGTCGGAAATTGTAGATATCTTGAATAGGGCGATGACGGCAGAAACAGTGCCGGATCATGGGCCAATGGCGCCGATAAATGTCACTCACTGGATGGTCTTCGTGTAACAGATCGCTGGGAACATTTATGGCTTCGTCCACGAAGTGTACTTTGCCCTCCACGTCGTACAAAATCTGGCCCAAGGTCTTGTCGTCGGAATTTGACTGTTGAATTAGGGCGACATCATCATCGGCCCTCGTGCGATGGGTGGGAGTTCCCCCTGTTTCGATATTGATGCCTACGGGCTCTTCTACCTGCAAACGTGGCTGCGGAACAGGGTGTCGTGTGCGTTGGTGTCGCCGCAACTGACTGGTCAGTTTGAAAAGCCGACCACATTCTTCGCATGGACGCTTGTGTACTTCATGGCGTGCACGTGTGTGGCGCTGTAAATGATCCGGGCGCTGAAACGACAGTGTACATATCGTACAGCTATACCGGGCGGTTCCTTCGTGCTTGGTAGCCTCATGGCGGCGCAAGTCGTGCAGACCAGCGAATGATTTCGAGCACGTAGTACAAGTGAACATCTTGGTGGTTGACAGAGTGTCTGATGAAACGGCCAGGCCGCTTCCCTTTTATAGCACACTAGCTGGTATCATGTTCGGGCACCTCCGTGTCTCTTCAGTGATCTCCGTGACATCTTCGGTGACCTCCGTGTCTCTTCGGGCACCTCCGTGACATCTTCGGTGACCTCCGTGACATCTTCGGGCACCTCCGTGTCTCTTCGGCCACCTCCGTGTCTTTTCGGGAAGTGACCGAAGAGACTCGGAAGTGAACGACATTGTCGGAACTGACCTTTGACCCCGGCGCGCGCTAACAATACCGGATAAAATTGCGCGCCGGGGTCAAAGGTCAGTTCCGCTCACGTGAACGGAAGCGGAAGTGACCTCACATAGGTCATATGCAAATGTCACTTCCGAGCTCTGAGCTCCACACGCTTTGAGCTCCAAGAGCTCCGATCCAAGAGCTCTGCCACACGGGAGCTCCCACCACCACCACCACCGGGCGAGGTCCGCCATCTTCAGTCCGTGTCTTTTTCGGTGACGGAGTGTGAACATGATAGCACATGTACTGACCTGTCTGTGGGGTTTTTCCCACAATGTCGTTCACTTCCGAGTCTCTTCGGTCACTTCCCGAAAAGACACGGAGGTGGCCGAAGAGACACGGAGGTGCCCGAAGATGTCACGGAGGTCACCGAAGATGTCACGGAGGTGCCCGAAGAGACACGGAGGTCACCGAAGATGTCACGGAGATCACCGAAGAGACACGGAGGTGCCCGAACATGATACCAGCTAGTGTGCTATAAAAGGGAAGCGGCCTGGCCGTTTCATCAGACACTCTGTCAACCACCAAGTTGTCCACTTGTACTACGTGCTCGAAATCATTCACTCGTCTGCACGACTTGCGCCGCCATGAGGCTACCAAGCACGAAGGAACCGCCCGGTATAGCTGTACGATATGTACACTGTCGTTTCAGAAGCTGTTTACTCGTCTAGATAATTTACGACGCCACGAGGCCTCCATCCACAACGATGCTCGGTATACTTGTACAACCTGCGCACGGTCATTCAATCGGGAGGATCATTTACTGCGCCACGAACGCTCATTCCACGAGGGCGCGACGGAACAATGTAACGGTTGTGGTCAACTCTTCAAACGACCCAGTCAGTTAAGACAGCACCAACGTTTGATTCATAGTCCATCACCACGGTATGAGCGACAACTTTCCACTAAAGAGGCACCCATGAGGGTCAGACCTAGTGAAGATGAGCCCGGGGAGACGAATGCCACTGGTGATGCGATCACGGAGAGCCCGCCTATACCCACAGTTCAGAAGAGCCTAGATATCCAGTCGGTCCCTAGCATTACTGTTCCCAGTCATACGCCTGACAACAACGAACATTTTCTGGAAGATGCGGTGGATGTTCCCAGCGATCTCTTACAGGACGCCCATCCAGTGAGTGACATCTATCGTCGCCATTGGTCCATGATACGGCACTGTTTCCACCGTCATCGCCCTATTCAAGATATCTACAATTTCCGACTGACCGACCTCGCCCGTCTACGTAGCTACGTGGAAGCCATCTTCAACGACCAAACTACGGCCTTCAGATTGAATCTGGCGTTTGGTTATGGAACAGGAGCAGGAACATCCAGGTATTTGACCAACCGTTTACCATCATTAACCGAGTGTCGCTAGAGACGATGCTGGAGAAACTGGACACCGTGGATCCCTTGGAATGGGCCCAACAACAACGCCCCAACACCAAGTGGACAGTGGAGAAGGTGACCAATGTTACGTTTTTCGTGACCAAACTGACCGACCACCCCATCGGCTGAATGTATTCACCCATGCACTGATAGATACTCAGAATGCACAAACAACTATCTGAGGATATGTTGCCTCAACGGTATCCTGGGCTGCCCGACGATGATTAGAATAAACGGTTCAAAGCGAACATGGCCGAAGATGGAACTTTCTGAAATGAAGACTTCTGATTGGACAAGAATACATCTAACGGACAGGAACGAATATGACAGATGCAAATGGTGGCCTCTGATTGGACAAGAGTCTTCTTGAATTGTAAATATACCCAACGCGGCTCCCCCAGCAACATGATGTAACATTGGGGAGAATAAACTATATGAAAAAACTTCTTGTTGTTGTTGTTCTCTCATGTCTCATCCTTGTTGTTGTTGTTGTACTGTCTCCGGTCTGTTAAGGCGTAACGACGGACGTCACTGCATTTCGAAGAATGAGTGACAATTCCATGGAATATCTAGAAAATCAGAGCTTCTGAGCTATTTCACCAGGGCGTTGAAGCATTGAGCTTGGTGTTGGCGGGCGTTGCTACAAGATGACACCTCACACGACGCATTCGGACCAAGGATGGTCCATCTCTACACCAAATACCTTCCTTCACTGCCCCAAAATACCCGCTTTCGCTACTACTCGTACTGATGACGTCACCAATGACGTCACAGATGCTGCGGACATGCCTCAAATCGGGGTGTACACCCCGAGAGCTACAACATGACACCTCCCACGACGCATTCGGACCAAGGATGGTCCCGCTCTACCCCAAATATTATCCTTCAGTGCCCTAAAATGTCCACTTTCGCTACTACTCGTACTGATGACGTCACCGATGACGTCACAGGTGACGTGGGCAGCCCCCAAATCGGGGTCTACACCCCGAGAGCTACAAAATGACACCTCCCAGGACGCATTCGGACCAAGGATGGTCCATCTCGACACCAAATACCTTCCTGCACTGCCCCAAAATGGCCACTTTACTTACTACAACCAACTACGCATGCGCAGATTGACGCGACTTGCATTTAAAAACACGCCATTCTGACTCTACCCCACACAAACTTCACTTTGACACCTTCCACGACCCATTCGGACCCATAGCGGTCCATCTCTACCCCAAACACACACTCACATACCACCCAAAAGGCCTGCTTTCTATACTACGGCCAGACTGCGCATGCGCAAAATATTGAAAACGGACGAACCATTAGTGCAGTCGGATGCTCCTCCACGAGAGCTTCAAAATAAGACCTCATACGACATCATAGGATCATTAGGGGCTCACCTAGACCCTAAAAAGTCCACCCCGTATGGGCCTATACCCTCATAGCCATGCAGTATAGGCCTATGGGCCTACATACAGGCCTACCCGGTACGTTTCCCCAAAATTTCACCGATTCGCTCCGGAACCCCTCCCATTGTGTTCTAAATGACGAGACGGTTCATAGGTTGAACCTATACCCCCCATGGGCAGCCTATGGGCCTATATGCAGACCTCGGTGACTTTTTCCAAAAATTTCACCGATTCGCTCCGGGACCCCTCCCATCGTGTTTTTCTTGGTGAGACGAGAAAAACGAGACCCCACAAGCCATAGTAACACCCACAAAAAAATTGACCACCCCTCCCCCCCATATAGCCAGTATGAGCCTATATACAGACCTCGGTGACTTTTCCCAAAAATTTCACCGATTCGCTCCGGGACCCTTCCCATTGTCATTTTCATTGTCATTTTCTAGCGATATGGATTTGATATTTTTGGATCATCATGATGTATTGCCGGCATCATTGAAAACTGTCACGGCTTCTCTCATGCGGGAAATTAGCCTGTGTTTATGTATACTATGATTGTCTTTTTGAATTTGGTGCTAATGCGGTTTTATGGAACATGAAATAGGTCTTTGGTTTATGAACGCGGATATTCTTTAATGGACGACGGCTGAATAATGAATGACGGACCAGACCCTTGTAATTGTGATTACATTTTAAAATTCAATTAAAAATTGAATGTAATTTCAGATCTCATAATTTCACTTCAAATTCCTATATTTTAAATCAGAATTATAATTTCAAAATTTCATAACTAAACCTCAAACGTTAAATTTAAATTTTCAAAATTCAAACTTTAACGTTTCAAAATTTAAATTTCAAATTTCCGATTTCAATTTTAATTTTCAATTCAAATTTTGAATGCTTAATTTTCATGTGCCACATCCTCATGTAACAGTGTCTTTCCATCCTGTATTATCTCCTAATTAAGCAGCTGCGCTTACCATATCCTGCTTTAAGCCCCAGTCACACTGTCAAGAATTGGGCGGAGAATGCCGGCAAATGACCTCGAATATTTTAATCTTGTCGATTCGTGTCAATTCGCCTGTAGAGGGCTTCTTTGAAACTGTCCTACGAGTCCCTAAAGCCCAAGTCCCACTTAGGCGAACTCCTCTGCGAAGCTTGACGATTTAAGATTGTAAGTATTGGTAAGATACTCGCAAGCCATTCGTAAAGACATCCGCCATGATTCGTAAGCCATCGCTTCAATTCGTAAGAAAATCATCGCCTCGGTTTTATCGCCGCGCCAATTTCAAAATGTTCAAAAAATTCGCCAAGCAATGCGATTTTGCCTTAAGTCTCAAATATTCGTAACTTTATCGTAAATAATCGTATGTCGTCGTAACTACTTTGTAATGCATCGTAATTAAGTCGTAATTTAATCGCCTTATTGGTAAAAGTTCCGTTATTAATCGCCAAGTGAAAAATAAATACGAATAGTTACGATAACTTACGACAGGAAACGATGGTATACGAAGTAATCGTAAACATTTGAATCAAACCGTCATAACAAAGTCGTAAAAATGTCGTAAAACCTTCGTACGTATTCGCAAGACATCGTGAAATAATGGCAAGTAGTCGTATGCACTTCGTAAATGTTCGCAAATACATCGCACATATTCGCAACTGTATCGCACTGAATCGCGTAAATTTGGGTGCGAATATCGCTAACTGTCGTAAAAGTAACGTATTTCGTTTTAACTGCATCGCAAGCAGTCGTAATTATTCGTAAACATGTCGTATCTATTCGCCCCAAATGACGGGAAAACCGGCTTTTGTAAAGCGATTTATTACGAAACATTACGACCAATTCATCGCAAAGTTTCGTAAACAACTTCGCTTAAGTGGGACTTGGGCTTTACGCGTGCCGTTGGTTCCTTGTACGACAGCCATAAGCATTTAACAAGAATCATCAAGAAAAAGAGTACGCATGCAGTACGATTCAATGAAGAACGCCCTACGCATCAACACGGCAGCCCGTGAACCCACCACGAATGCTCGATAATCTGCTACGAATAAGCACGTATGCAGTACGATGTGAGTACGAATGCAGCACGAACCTGTTACGCTGTGGCACGACACCCCAGGAGGCCACGCGAACCTATACATGTATATATGATCCGTCTTCTATGAAATGTACAACATACGATGATCTTCGCGAGAGATCGTGGAGCAATCTTATGAAATCGTACGAGATTCGCGAGGAAATGAAACGTTGCGCCAGCGTGGGTATTCGTAGTACTGTCGCGGTTATTCATAGTACTGTCGTGGGTATTCGTAGTACTGTCGCCACACATCGTGTTGAATTCTTCTCAGTATCGTAGTATGATCGTACAAGAAGCGTAGAATGCGTCCAACAATCATCGTACAATGCGTACGACATTCTTGCTGATTTGTGACCGAAAGAACTACTACGACTACCCACGAATATACACGATAGGAGGAGAATGCATGCGAGAACGCAGTAGGATGGTGCCAAGAATGCCATACGTATACCATTTAATCGTACTTCGCTGGCGAATGTTTTGAACATTTCAAAACTTTCGTACTCCCTCCGAGAATAGGCAAGAACGGTCACGATCTGCGACGAACCCCGCAAGATGCCAGTACGAATTGCCAAGAATGAACACGATTTTCCAGTTCGTGGTGATTCGCCTACCCAATTCTTGACAGTCTGACTGAGGCTTTATGCAACCCTAAAGCTGTCAAGCTGTCATCCCCGAGTGCACACCCAGAAGGAAGTACACCCAAGGCGAGCTATTGGGATTCTCTGAATGCCTGTTAACTCAAAGGATCCTCTGACCTACTATACATTGCAATGGCGCCAAAAAGCGATCAATTCAGAATTTTTAGGTCTCCACTACGCATCTTGATACACAAGTCGACTTCTCCGGTCACACTTCCAACTAGCCTTGATAGATCAGACCTCCGCAAACATTCAAATACAAGGTGCTAATTTTGTCTACAAACCAGAGACGAGCCAGTAGCCCACATACCTGACGACGGTGTGTAAGGTGACGTATTCTCTCAGTAGTTACGTCAATCCTCCTAATATGGTGGTAGGTGTGGCCAGATACATAAGACAGCCAATCCACTCACATGGCACATTTCGTAATTCGAGTAGATTCGAGGTCAATGACATTTTGTGTCTATTTATAAAGGACCTTGTATCTTTAGATGGGTAAATGGCCCCAAGTCAGGTGCAATAGGAAGTACCAAAATAAAATACTTCCACTACAGAAATTGTTCATTTGGCATGTACAATATTATATTGTATACTTAGAAAAATTTCAAGGGACTGAGTCTCATCATTCTCGAGTAACAGGGCCGTGCAGTAGTGCATTCGAGCAAAATAGATGATTCTGAGGTGAAAACAATTCTTATTGTTCTCTGTATACATATGAAGATAAAAGATAACCAGAACCAGATTTGGCCTACGACTACGTATTGAAACAGCAAGTATGCTGTACCAAGCTGGTTCTGGTTATCGTTTATCTTCATATGTGTATAGGAAGAAATATGAGGTGTTTTCGCCCCAAAATTGGCGATTTTGCACGAATGCACTACTTCACGGCCCTGTTATTCGAGAATGATGACACTCATTGCCTTGAAACTTTTCTGAGTATACAATATAATATTGTACTTCATGCCAACTGAACAATTTTTTGTATATGCAATATTTTATATTTGGCACTTCTACCGCACCTGTTCTGGGGCCATTTACCCATCTAAACATACATGGTCCTTTTTTGAACAGAGTCGGTGGTCTGAAATATCAAGGCTAATTCGAAGTGTGGACGAGAAATTCGACTGTATGAAGATGTGATCACGAGGCTCCGTTCTGATCATCCCCTCTCGACCACTAGGGTCCAGGTCACTCGGCACGGTCTCGTACTATAATGTAGGACATAGTATCTCGACCTGCATTGCTATAGGAATCCATATTGGCATCCATGTTGAAAGCACAGTATCACGCCGAAACTCCGAACAGCGCATGTCAGCTGTATGACTTCTGTTACCATGGAGATCAGCGTGAGACGAAAAACCGGGAGAAACACCTCAAATTAGAAGAGAACCTTCGGGGGTAGAATAACGGGAATATCCATTTCATTTGGATATATATTTTATCTCGTGATAAGGGAGAAATACAACTAGGACTGTGTGAGCGGAAACACATCCTATAGCATGTGGTGTGCTTCACGTGAGGTGGATCACGATTTACACCGGAGAGGTGCAAAATCCTTACACCATTAATGCGCGAGGTACTATGACTTCGACGGAATAGGCCAAGCAGTCGCGAATGGTGGTCGCCTTGAAATATACTGTTAAAGTCTGGATATCATGCTCACGCTCCCTTGCCTTAATTTCAACGTGTAATTATGCATTTCCATCTGTCTGAGACTTGTTAATTGTCGGTTATACCTGATAATTCATTTATCCCAGGTGCACCGTATATATCGCCCACTGAGTCCAATTATATAACGAGCATTGCCGTACTTCTGTTACCTCTGAACGCAGTGAGCGCAGCTGCGGGTGATTAGAACTGGCGGTCACTAATTAGCAGCTTTTAATTATGTGAGATAACTCGATACCCTTATGTCAGATGGAATTGAAGTCTATGATATACTCTGACAAGAAAAGAGAATAAAATGGTTTTAAAACATATACTTAATTGGTTAAGTTAATTAGGTTTGATTACACTACATATTGTCAAAATGAAGGCAATTGCAATTCATCAATCTGGACTGATCCCTTCACTATTGTGTTTGGAATATAGCATTCAGAGGGGTGGTTACTCCATGTATTGAGTCGCGCAGTAGTATGTACACCGCAAATTGAGTAATTAGCGCCTCACTGCGCATGCGCAGACCTGTGTGTGACGTCATAATTGTGTTTGTGCGCATGCGTGATGGGGCGTGGCCTATGTTTGTGGGCGTGGCCTATGTGAGTGGGTGGGTTTAAAATGGCGGCTTGTTTTGTTGTTTTTGTAAGATAATGTGCCGCCATTTTGAACCCACCCACTCACCTTGTGTACTGATTGACCTGTAGGGTGAGTGGGTGGGTTCAAAATGGCGGCTTGTTTTGTTGTTTTTGTAAGATAAGGTGCGGCCATTTTGAACCCACCCACTCACCTTGTGTACTGATTGACCTGTAGGGTGAGTGGGTGGGTTCAAAATGGCGGCTTGTTTTGTTGTTTTTGTAAGATAAGGTGCGGCCATTTTGAACCCACCCACTCACTTTAAGATGGCGGCGTGGTTCGGGCATGTTCGGGCATGTTCGGGCAAAAAAAAAAAGTTCCGGCAAAAAAAAAAAAAAAAAAAAAATGTATTCATGCGCGGTGATGCGGTTTGGCCGTGGTTTTGGCGGTGATTCGGTCTCGGGAAAAAGCTTCCGCGGAAAAAAAGTAGTCCCTAGATAAAATGGTCCGATGGGGTCGAGTGAGGTATCAAAGTGAAGGTTAGGTGAAGGAGCATCTAATGGGCTGGGTGTGGGGTTGAAATATCGTCATTCTGCGCATGCGCGGCGGCCGAAGGGTATGAAAATAGCCTTTTTGGAGCTAGGGGAGCCCCTAAGGGGCCGATGGGGTCGAGTGAGGTATCAAATTGAAGGTTAGGTGAAGGGGCATCTGATGGGCTCGGCGCGGGGTTGAACTATCGGCATTCTGCGCATGCGCGGAGGCCAAAGGGTATGAAAATAGCCTTTTTGGAGCTAGGAGATTGACTACTGGTCCAGTGGGGTCGAGTGAGGTATCGATGTGAAGCATTCGTGAAGGGTCATCTGATGGGCTGGGGGTGGGGTTGAAATATCGGCATTCTGCGCATGCGCGGTGGCCCAAGGGTATGGAAATAGCGGTTTTGGAGCTAGGGGAGTCCTAATGGGCCAATGGAGTCGTATGAGGTATCAAAGTGAAGCATTCGTGAAGGGGCATCTGATGGACTGGGCGTGGGGTTGAAATATCGGCATTCTGCGCATGCGTGGTGACCCAAGGGTATGGAAATAGACGTTTTGGAGCTAGGGGAGCCCCTAATGGTCCAATGGGGTCGAGTGAGGTATCAAAGTGAAGCATTCGTGAAGGGGCATCTGATGGGCTGGATATGGGGTTGAACTATCGGCATTCTGCGCATGCGCGGTGGCCCAAGGGTATGGAAATAGCCGTGTTTGGAGCTAGGGCAGCCCCTAATGGACCAATGGGGTCGAGTGAGGTATCAAAGTGAAGCTTATGTGAAGGGGCATCTGATGGGCTGGGTGTGGGGTTGAACTATCGGCATTATGCGCATGCGCGGTGGCCCAAGTGTATGAAAATAGCCGTGTTGGGATGTAGGGAAGCCCCTAATGGACCAATGGGGTCGAGTGAGGTATCTAAGTGAAGCATTCGTGAAGGGGCATCTGATGGGTTGGGTGTGCGGTAGGAATATCATTCTGCGCATGCGCAGATGCAATACGGAGGTCTCGTCAAATCAGAAGCGAGTATTTCAAATCCGTCCCAGAGCTCTCGTCCAATCAGAAGCGAGTATTTTGACCCGGTGCATTATGGGACATATCCAAGATGGCGGCACGTGTGTTCAAGATGGCGGCACATCCGGTGTCGAAAACTGGCCATTTTGTCGGATGTGGTCACTCAGTGTCGAAAACTGGACCCTGTATGACGTCACTTCCGGGTTTTTCACTAAAAACTACCTCCAAACATAGAAGAGTTCCTAATGTTTCCTCTTAGACGTCCGTATGTTCAATCGCCGGTGTGTTTTGTGTTTTCCCGCCCCGCCCCAGCGCCCCGCCCCAGCGCCCCGCAGCGCGAGCGCGCGCGCGAGTTCTCCGGAAGTGCGCGCGCGGACGCGGGTCAAAAGGTCAAAGGGTCACCTCCAGGTCAGACGGTCCAATGTCCAATGAGACAATGTTGCGGCATCGCTATAGTCAGAGCTTGAGCACAAAAAAAAGTGGGGGGGGGGATTCTAGATGAACCTGGGAAAGATGGGCAGTTCCATTTGGACCAATCAGCGGTCGAGAAAAAGCGTCACTTCCGGTCTGCGTGAATCGGGCGTGACCTGGGACTATGGGATGCATGTACTCACTTGGTTCTGGGTATTTGTCATCACGGGGAGGTCACGTGATGAGTTCAAGGTCATATCATTTTTTGGTGTGGGGTTGAACTATCGGCATTCTGCGCATGCGCGGTGGCCCAAGTGTATGAAAATAGCCGTGTTGGGATGTAGGGGAGCCCCTAATGGACCAATGGGGTCGAGTGAGGTATCTAAGTGAAGCATTCGTGAAGGGGCATCTGATGGGTTGGGTGTGCGGTAGGAATATCATTCTGCGCATGCGCAGATGCAATACGGAGGTCTCGTCCAATCAGAAGCGAGTATTTCAAATCCGTCCCAGAGCTCGTCCAATCAGAAGAGAGTATTTTGACCCGGTGCATTATGGGACATATCCAAGATGGCGGCACGTGTGTTCAAGATGGCGGCACATCCGGTGTCGAAAA
>JAVTVY010028631.1:0-12996 GCA_036873755.1 Hanleya hanleyi
GTCGAATGACTCCAGCATCCATCATAGCTTCGAGATGTTTACCCTCCTCCTTCTCAAACCCTCTTGGTGTTCGTCGCATACGCTGCCGGACGGGACGTGCATCGCCAGTATTAATACAATGTTTGGTATTGGCGAAGTGACCGAGATCCAAGTCCCCACTGGCGAAAACGTCTTGGAATTCAATCACTGTGTCCTTGACAGCAGCTCCCTGCTCCTCGGTCAAACCCTCACATGTTGCCTCGTATAATGGTACAAGGAACTCTGGGAGGGTTTCAGGTAAAGGGACATCTACTTTTCTTACCGATGCGCCCTCTACATCGCCAGACACGGGGTGATCACTACATTCCAGAGTGGTTCCAATCCAGGCCCCCCGAATGACCTTTACTTCAGTATCATTCGGGTTGCACAAGCAGATCGGAACCATTGGACCCCCGCGAATTGCCATCTTGGGAACCATCACGACCGATTGATCGATTACGGGCTCCAAAACATAATCGGCCAAATTTGACCCAGATTGGGCAGGGGAGTATCCCTGCATTACACCTCGGACTAACTGGGATGTTACGGGAGGAATGGTTACTGTTTCAGCAAGCGTGACCCGGTTTACAGACAGCGGTTCGCCATCTCCCTGTTGCTTCAGGGTTGCCGAAACTTTCATGTCTCCTACCACGAGGACGTTCTTATTGTAGTCTACAATGCAACCATTAGCAGACAGGAAATCAAAGCCCAACAAGAGCTC
Organism: Hanleya hanleyi; assembly: GCA_036873755.1. NCBI lineage: Eukaryota > Metazoa > Mollusca > Polyplacophora > Lepidopleurida > Hanleyidae > Hanleya > Hanleya hanleyi. The sequence goes on from JAVTVY010028631.1 coordinate 740, forward strand.
GTCCACTAATGGTGCTACCACGACATCCCAAGTACTGTGGAAGTCCAGAACAGACAAGGGGACCTTTTGCACTAGCATCCCCATGCTGGACGTTCCCTGAAATGCTCCAGTCAACCTTATTGGGGTGGTAGACAGCCCCTTTAACTTCAATCTGGCAAATAGGTCTTGACTCATGACGGTTACCTGAGCAGCAGTGTCAACAACGGCGGTCACAGGAACTGCTCCGACCTTCGCCGGCACCGTCATTGTCCAACCAGGTGAACGTGAAATAATCACATCCCTAATGGCTACTGGCGAAGACTCCGTGACCTCAATAGAGGCCACGGGTGATGCACTAGTTCCGGTTGCTGGTTCAACCCCCTTCTGGTCACTCAACTGAGAATCCTGGGCTGGTGGTGGACCTTGCCTACCAGCCCCTATTCGTTTCCCGAGTGTTTCTTTGGGCAATTCCGGCTAATGTGACCCAATTCATCGCAGACATAACAGCGAATCGGTGACCGGGAGAGATTAGAGGATTGTGGACAGTGAAAACTTTTGTGTCCCTCTCCACATGTATAACAGCGAATAACATTGGCAGACCAGCCGCGTGGGGCTGAACCCCGGGAAGAGGGTGCGGCCTTCTCTGGTACCGCACTCTGCTTCCCTCGAAAGGCCTCTGCAAGCAATGCGTTTAGGGTCTTCCGCTGCTCCTCTGAAAAACCTCCCGAGCCTCCAGAGTCAGACTTGGCAGTCCAGGGACAAACAGCTTCATCAGCCTCGGTTGTCACCAATCTCACACCCTTAACGCTCATCGCACGATGATTGTGCAAGGAGGAATTAACATAGGCCAATGCCTCCTGTACAGTTTTCGGATCTTTTTCCATTGCGAAAACTACGGCTTGACGTTCACGGCAACCCCTCAAAAAATGTTCAACGGCCACAGTATCGACTACTTCATCAGCAGCCCCTGGATAGCCTTCCCTAGCCAACTGCATGCAACGGTCAGCAAAATCACCCAATGTATCATCAGCCCCCCGCTCCTCCACTTGCAAACGTCGTCTGACCGCATGTGCAGGCTCTTGCCTACCATAGCGCCTCTCCAGAGCTTCGATTAACTTGTCAAATGAATTTCTAATCGCCTCTGGTAGGACGCGATAGAATTCCATAGCTTTCCCATGCATGCACTCGCGAAGACGCCTAAGGGACTTCGCCTTATCCCAACCACGACTGTCTATCTCCAATTCAAATTTGATTTTAAATGGGATCCAAGTATCAGCTACACCACCAAAAACCAATGTCTTTGGCAGTGGACGACTGCGACTGCGACGGCGTGACCTCCCCTCACTGGTGGGAGATCGCGAACGCCTTGACGTTTGGGAGTCCGATAAGCGACTGCACCCGACGGCCCCACTATCATCACTATCGGAAGAAGAATCCCCACCTGTTGCACCCTGTACCTGACCCCTAACATGCCGGTCTCGCAGAGGCGCTGGCAAAACTATCTCGGTGCGGAGTTCGAGCAACTAACTCCCTGCGTCGCGAAACGTTCGGGGTTGGAGTACCAACGCGATCACCCTCACCCCTACTAACTTGAGAGACTGGTGTATGATAACTAGAGGAGTCCGTTTGAGCCTCTCTTCCGGGGCCCACAGGGGGAACTCCACTACCATAGATTCCCCAAGGGGGAATCGCCCGCTCAATGTTATGCATCCAAGGGGGCTGGCGATCCTCCCCAGCATTAACATAAGGCAACCCAATATATGAACCACCTGGTGTCCTCTCATTCAGTTCACCAGGTTGTAATTCACTGGATAATAAATTCCGCGAAATTGGCGGTGGATTACCTCCAGTTACGTTTACGCTCCCTGGTGTCTGCAACTGGCTGACCCGAGGTTGTTGACTTTCAAGATCAATAAGGTCAGACCCAACTGGAATAGATGCATCCCCATTTACAGGCAATGCTGGAGTCAGCTGCCCCCCAGCGATGCCACTAGACTGCGTTACATTCGTATCCCCCACCCCCCTAACCATTGGAGTAGACGTCTGGCCGCGCATCATGGTCACCAGCATTCCAACCTGGTCCCCCATGTTGTTAAACCCTGCATCTAATTTATCATCCATCCCCCTCACTTGAGTATGTATCTCGCCCACTTGAGATGTCAATCCAGTCAATTGGGTACCATGCTCAGTTAACTGAACCCCATGTGTACCTATTTCCTCCTTGATCGCCTCTACTGCTTCCTCAACCTGATTAACACGATTTCCATAGTGATCCAAATTTTGTTCCACTCTTGTATTTAGCGAGTTAAACTGCTCTCTAACATCCCTAACTAAATTGTTCATTTCAGACCTAATTTCCCGAATTTGAAGTTCAACTGCCAAATTATTTCGCTGCTCCTGAGTATCCATCAGGGCAGAGACATACTCTGGACCCTCTGTATTTACCCCTGAAATAACTGAAGCCCGTAATATGGCTACAATATGTGAAGCAGAGAAACGCGTTGCGCGCATGAAATCTCTAAAGTTAATAGGCTGGCCCCCAGACCGACATTTGACAATTGCTTCGGCCTTTACTTTACCAATACCCTCTATTGTCTGTATCTCATCAACCGTAGCGGTTGACACGTCAATTGTGTAATCCGACATATTCGAAAATGAATATGAATCACACGCGGCGTCAAAATAAAGCAGCGGCGCGTGAAAAGGAGCAGTGAATTACACTCACTGATCCAAACAACCCACTTACCACGCAACTTACCAAAACAAAATCTGGTCTGGTGAACTACTGAAATACTCACCAAAAATGATCACATGGGGTGCATATCCATCACGGCTCATATAACAAGTTAAATGCGCAAGACTAGCTAATATATCAAACAAAAGCCATCCAGCTATAACGAAAACCGTATGATGAATTTTGACAAAGTCCAAAATGTACAAACAGAAAATTTATGATAATAAATCAAAAATTCTATGTCAAATATTCCAGAATACACCCCACCCTCATTCGCAGTAAACACTAGCTAATCCCTTACGCAATAGCTACAAGGTAATAGTTAAGTGAACTACAGTGAATTTTGATGAAGTCCAAAAACTAGGTCAAATAATATACAAAATAACTGCAGTCACTAGCAGCCCAGCTAAAGCGTAATAGCTCAATAGTACGGGTGTTGAATACTAAACAATCATCAAATGGTGCCAATCAATACCAAATGAGACCTAATTATCAATGATCAAAGTCTATTTCCCAAAATAAATAGGATCAAAATTCACCAAGTTGGCATTTTGCAATCAACTCAATTATGGTTGACTATAACCGGGTGCACTGTTGATGCCACACCAATTGTTTTTATTTATTATTTTATTTTTTATTTTATTTTCAAAGTAAACACAAGAGTTTGTGTTTCAATAAACACCAATCACCGAACAAAAGTCAGATGGTGCCACCTGACACCACAAGACCACAATGTGATTGAGTGTAGTGCCAATATGTCAACACTCAAAGAGAAAACAAAAAAAACAAAAATAATTTTTTTTTTTTTTTTTTTTTTTTCGAAGTAAATACCAGAATGAGTGTTTGAATAAACACTAAACACTCAATCAAAATCAGATGGTGCCACTTAACACCACCAGATCACAATCAAATTGAGTGCAATGTTGATATGTCAACACTGAAATCTCAAAATACAATCAGAGTTTGTGTTATAATCAACACCAAACAATGAACCACACACACCAGATCAATATCTGATTGGATATGGCACAAGTTTGCTAACACCACACAAACTTACCAAAATATTTCACACTCAAAATTTATTATTCAATAAATCCTGAGTATTTCAGCAACACTGAACACTCAACCCTTGAGAACACCATCAAGGCTCCCAGTGTAAAATGTTCACCACAGAATCTGAAATAAATTCAGCCTCTATAGTGTAAATGTAACTCACCAAATTAGAATAAACACCAGCAATTCATGTATTGATAGGGTAAACATCAACTGCTAGTGTAAGACAGCCAAAATTTTACAATGTAAAATGTAGATGAATAACACTCGAGTGACTCTTTCACCTAAGTGTCCAATGAGTTTAGAAATGGTTGAAATCAGAAATAAATTCCACATGTAGATTGCGTCCAATCGATTCTCGCGAAAAACCGAGTGGACATAAACCTACAACAACAACTCAATCTGAAGTTCAATCCAATCCAATTAAACGGAAAATTTACATCCTATAATGGGTGCAGTAGGTATTTATATGGTTCAGAATGTAACCATACAACATACGAGCAGGGGACAATATCCTCTGCTCATATATTCAGAAGAACTTTCCCAAACCTTGCCTATCCCTACTTACTATCCCTATACCTAGTCTCCAATGACTAAACACAAACGACAACACAATAAAAAAAAAAAAAAAAATAACTTTTTGGTTTTATTGAATGAACAAGACAAACAATGGACATGGACAAGGGAACACAAAACACTGACAAACTAACGATATCCACGACAAATATAGACAAAGACAAGACACATGGACATGGGTCATGCAGACAAAGACAATACACATGGACAATTCAGACAAAATAACACAAAATAATCAATGAATCAATATAAAAAAAATAAGTCAAAAATGACCCCTGCAGCCTTCAACAATTGCACCGATAAACTAAATTAATATATAAGCCAAATATCTCCACTTCCCTACCCCTATCTCCCTATCAATTCTATCAACCAAAGTAATAAATGAAAAAAAAGAATTTCACAAAATCTAACTAAGCTATGGTGCAATGTTAAAGTAATCCAACAGGCAGGCCGTGTCCCGCACCGGTAAATCGATACCCAAGTCGAAATCACAACCAAGGGAGACAACTCCGTCACTCCCGTAAGCTGACAAAAATTATACCCTATCGTCCATTACGCGACAAACGAAGCTCAAAATGAACAAAACTTGTTAAAGTCACTTCATTGAACTAATTATGTTCGCGAATAAACCCCACAGGGAAGAATTTGCCAACGTTAGACTAACGGAGGTCCAAAATTTTATAACACGTCGACAATTTATCAATATTTTATCGTGTCGAAAATTGAACAATGGAAACCGTCCGATAATATTTTATTGATGACGGTATAATTTAATAGAATATCCAATAAACCCTTTATTCAATTTCGTGAAATCAACGAAACAGTCAACCAAAGAAGCAACCAAAGTTCCACGATACAATTCGACACGTCAATAGACGCGAGGAAAATCCCGTGAAAAAATGGCTGCCGACCGAGTCGCAAACTGCACGAAACAAAAATGTCACGGTTATACTTATAGTCTCTCAGAGACACTAAAAGTCACAGGAGTTCTCAATATACTCCTTATTTATTACAGTATAAATAAACACCCGGCCAAAGAAAGAACCTCACCCAATTTTGTCAGGAAAATTTCAACACACGTGCTAAATGGCCGACCAGCAAAAGGCAAAACTATGCCAGTGTCGCCAATCAGACCAAATTTGTCTACAAACGGAGCAATTTGAACTGATTATTTAAACTTCTGACACCATTAAAGTAATTTCCTCGCTATAGTACAAAACCGGTACGGAACAGGGCCTTACCTGTTGAATATTATCCCTATGTGCTCCCGGTGCTACGTCTTACAACCTTGAGATCTGCCGCAAGAGTGCCCTTGCCAACTCGTATCTCCCGGGGACTTATGTCTCCTCGTCCCTGATTGGCTGGTTTTCATGCAGCGCCCTCAGGGGCAATAACTCCCGGAGGTAGATAACGTTTGGAGACCCTACTTAAGCCAGGCTAACCTACTCCTAACGGTAGCTAAGCTACATTTGGAGGCCCTGCCAAGGCTAGACTAACCTATTAAGGGTGGCCACCCTCTACCTATACGCTAAAGGGCAGTGTTTACTACATGCTCTAAGTCGAAATGAAATCTTTCGCGACGTCTGCACGAAAGAGTGCTTTCTCCGAGGTCCGAGTGCTGGCAATAACAACAAGGTCAACAGCAGGGAACTTTTCGGTCTTCAATTTCACAGTCAAAATTCACATTCACTCTAGATGATCTGTATTCTATATTATCTCTTATGAAGGCGACTGTAAAACTGTTGATAAATTTGGGCGATATGAGAAAAGAAAAAAATTATTCAAAATTGTTTAATAATATTTTTTATCAGAATATTTATCTTATATATTGTGGCGAATTCTGGTCCGACGATCGACAACAACAACAACAACAACGACATGGAAAAAACCTCCCTGACGAGAAATCCAGTGTTTCCCGAGAACCTACCTTTATCCAGTATAAAATTAGGTGTCCTCTAATTAATTGTGGTGTACCTAGTAAATCCCGACGATGTTCATAGAAGCTGGTGAAGTTAAATTTTATTCTCCCGCCCGCTCAGTAGAAATGCAAACCGCCATGTTGTTTTCACTGGGCGGCATGAGGTCATCGCCAGCCAATGAGTGACGAGATACCAGCAATGATGTCACACTCAGCCAATCAGCACTGCTTGGATGTTGGTCGTGCTAAACTTCCGGTCGGAGGGTATATATACCGTGAACAAACGAGGATCGTCAATCCTGTCTGGGACTCACAACTGGACGCATCTTTAACTCTGAAGGTACTAATTGCGGTACCACCAGTAATATCAACAACCAAGGTACAAATCACCAAACAGCCACACCAGATAACCTATACTTGGGTTGGGAATATTTATTCAATCATTGTTGTTGAACCATCAAGTGGGACCACTTATATGGGTAACCATACTGTAAACAAACAAGTGTTACCATAACGTAAACAAACAATGATGTTACCATAATGTAAACAAACAACAGAAAACCACCCCTGTATTTGCAAGAATAAATATCTTTATTGTTGTTACAAATCTGTATCAACTTGGTGTATATTTGGGTTTACCAACTGTAACCATCAACCACTGGGACCACTGACCATCAACAGGTGACCGTCGACCGTCAACAGTAAACATCAGTCTGTGACCGTCGACCGTCAACATAAACATCAGTCTGTGACCGTCGACCGTCAACATAAACATCAGTCTGTGACCGTCGACCGTCAACATAAACATCAGTCTGTGACCGTCGACCGTCAACAGTAAACATTGGTCTGTGATCGTCGATGTCAACAGTAACCGTCGATGTCAACAGTGACATTATCACCACCTACCTGTAAACCGTCCCCAGTCATACCAGTTAATACACTGTCAACATTGACCGTCAACGTGTAACCGTTCATATATCGATAACCGTCAACCAGTGACCGTCAATTAAACCGTGACCACAACAAGTGACCATACATCAGTATTACCGTCAACAGTAACCGTCTAATGTCAATTAGTAATCTTTGACCATCAGATAACCATCAACCATATCCCAGGGTTATCAGCCAGCAACTGTTGACTAACTACTGATAAATAGTATTGCTGACCGCCGACCACTGACCACCGACCACGCTACAATTGGTGGCACCATAGTGGGATTATATTGCAAGCTTTACCCTCCATATCCCAGAAAGGAAATTATATTGTTATGGCATCACGGTTTTCCCCAGAATACAAGGGGAAGGGAGACTACTCTAGTGGTACAAAACCAATGGAGAAACACATTCACAGTGGAGGTTTGGATGACAGTGAGGTAGAGTTGAATTTTCAAGCAGCTGATAATCTTGATCATGCCTCTTCAGAAGAAAAAGATGTCTCACCTAGACAGGACTCATCACATCTGACTGATGGATCAGCAGATTTGCAGGCCTTGAAGGACTCCCTAGAGCATCTCCGTCAAACGGAGAGAGACGTGGTTAAACAAATCAATGAATTTGAAAAGACAGACCAGTCCTTGGACACATCAACAGAGGTTGATGTTTTGAATATTTCCCTGGCACGTTCGGCTAGCCAGATTAATAGGGAAGGGTCACGTCATGAGATATACCCTGCAAGCCTTGATGTGAGGGATAGACTGTCCCAGCATTCCAGTCAAGCTGGAGATCAGCAATGTGGTCTTAGGCAGGAAGAGGGAATTATGCCCATCAGGCATACTGGAGATGACGCAGAACCCAGGCGGGGAAATAACCAACATGTCGCCAATAGATCAGATACAAGCCAACCAAACACAAGGGGACGGACTTACAATGATCGACAATTTGGTCATGTTGAAGACGACCGGTATGCAACATTCGATCGTAGAAATAGGCTTGAAACCACAGGACGAAACCGCGGTGACGGTTATGGGGTAAATGCTCTTAACCGAGGGAAAATAACTACCCAGATGCTGTCTATGATGGTAGTTATCTAGCTTCAGGGGATTTTCGAAGATATAGAAAACAGAAAAATCCTGCAACTTATGATGGATCAGCAGGATGGCATGACCATCTTGTACATTTCGAGATGGTGGCTGAGATAAACAGATGGGATAATGCTACCAAGGCATTAGAGCTGGCTACAAGTTTACGGGGACGGGCACAAGGTATCCTTAGTGATTTGGAACCACATCAACGTAGGAACGATAGGGAATTAGTAGCTGCCCTTACTTCTCGATTTGAGCCAGAGAACCAATCAGAGATGTTCCGTGCTCAAATGAAGCACCGTCTGCGGAAAAAGTCTGAACCGCTGACCGAATTAGCCCAGGATATTAGGAAGTTGGTGCGTAAAGCCTACCCAGTAGCCTCGAGTGAAACAAGAGAGAAATTAGCAAGAGATGGGTTCATCGATTCCCTCAATGATTCTGAATTAGAATGGGCCATTTATCAAGGGAAACCAGCGAGCCTAGAGGAAGCTGTCAAGATTGCGCTGGAGTATGAAGCATTCCAGAATGCGAGGAAACGTAAATTACAGGGAGCTTCCCTAAGGATGCAACGCGAGAGTCTGGATAATGTAAGCAATCCAGAATCAAGTGATGGTAGCCATGGTAATGAACCGATAATGAACAATCTGGTGGAATGACTTGCCAGGATCGAGACCAGTTTGACAACGGTTGAAACTAAGGGCTACAAATCAGGAAGAAGACCTGGAAAATGTCATTTTTGTAGAATCGAGGGACACTGGAAGGCTCAATGCCGGAAGCGAAGGCAACAACAGCTCAGGAACAATGCAGCTGAGAATGACAGCCATAATGGGCAAACACGTGGTAACCAAGCCAGTACTTCCCAGTCGGGAAATGGTCAGTAGCTGGTGCCGAGGGCCAGACTCCAGCTATAACCCAAAACATTGGGCCCAATACAGAGAAATTTAGTAAGCAAAATCATGATGGCCTTTTCCTACCAACACAGGTCAATGGGGTAAAAGTGAATTGCCTGATTGATACCGGGTCATCGATTTCAGTTTTACATCCAAAGAAATATCATGCGATTCCAGCGGATCTCCGACCTGCACTTGAACCTGGACATGGTCATATCAAAATGGCAGATGGTGGACTGGTAAAAATATTGGGACAGACCACCTTGGAATTAAACTTTCTTCCCGACTTGACCACACAACAACTTATGCTCATTGCTGACATAGATGTTCCTGCGGTACTGGGTTATGACTTCTTGCATGGACACAACTGTAACCTCAACATGGGTGGTGGCACTGTGACAGTAAACGATAGACTCGTGCCTTGTATTTTGGAGAGCCGCTTGCCTTCCATGTTCCGAGTATCTGTGGCAGAAACCGTCATCATTCCACCAAACACCGAGACCATGATAAATGGTATTATCAATGCAGACTCCTCAACAATCATGACTGGTGTGGTTGAAGTGAGTGAACAGTTTGTCCAATCCAAGGGCATGATGCTGGCCAGAGCTATTGTAGATCCAAGTACAGGCCATATTCCTTTAAGAGTGGCAAATTTTGATGACCAACCAAAAACACTGTACAGAGACACGCACATAGCCACTTGTCATCCAATAGACAGAGTAGTTGACGATATCAAAGACAGGGATACAAAACATGACCGACTGAACCATCTTGCAGTTAGTAAGGAGGAAGTACCTGCCCATGTTGGAGATTTATACCAAGCAGCAGTTCAAAACTTGAATCCAAACCTACGGGACCAAGTGCGACAACTCTTGTCAGACCATCAGGCTGCCTTTGCCAAAGATAATGATGACCTTGGCCGAACCAACATAGTCAAGCATACTATTAACACCGGTGATGCAGTGCCAATCAGAATGCACCCTAGAAGGTTACCACTCTCCAAACGTCAAGATGTTGAGAATGAAGTTTCATCAATGTTGAAAAAGGGTATAATAGAGGAATCAACAAGTCCTTGGGCCGCACCAGTGGTTCTCGTGAAGAAGAAAGATTCTTCTCTCCGCTTTTGCGTGGACTATAAACTCTTGAACCTGGCGACTCAAAAAGACTCCTATCCAATCCCGAGAATAGATGACTCTCTGGATGCCCTACGAGGTTCAACACTGTTTTCGACACTCGACCTGAAGAGTGGATATTGGCAAGTTGAGGTCGATCCAAAAGATGCTGAGAAAACTGCTTTTTCCACGACGTGCGATCTATACCAATTCAAGGTTATGCCTTTTGGGCTCTGCAACGCTCCTGCAACCTTCGAGCGCCTAATGGAAGCTGTTCTCTCTGGACTCAACTGGAGGACCTGTCTACTGTACTTAGACGACATAATTATCTTCTCTGACTCTTTTGAGACCCATCTAACCAGGTTGAATGAAGTCTTGTGTAGAATCAAAGAGGCCGGTCTGAAATTATCACCAAAGAAATGCCATTTGTTTCGGAAAGAAGTTGAATTTTGGGGTCACATAGTCTCCAGTTTGGGCATATCGACGGATCCATCCAAAATCAGTGCAGTTAAGCAATGGCCAAGACCTACAAGTCTTACAGAAGTCCGAGCCTTCATTGGGACTTGTTCGTATTATAGGCGTTACGTAAAAGGTTTCGCAGATACAGCCAAACCATTGCACAAGCTGATGGAGAAAGGAAACATATTCAAGTGGACATCAGAATGTGAGAACGCCTTTGAAAAGCTGAAAACAGCACTCACAGAGTCGCCCATATTGGCTTATCCATCCACTGAGAAACCATTCATCCTGGACACAGATGCCAGCAACATAGGTATTGGTGCTGTCCTGTCACAGTTAGATGACGAAGGGAAGGAACGTGTCATTGCTTACTTCAGTAGAACCCTAACCAAGGCAGAAAGGCAATATTGCATTACCCGAAAGGAACTGTTGGCCGTGGTCGAGGCTGTGAAACATTACCACCACTATCTTTATGGTTTGAAATTCTTGGTTCGCTCTGACCATGGCGCACTGAGATGGTTAATGCGGTTCAAAAATCCAGAGGGACAAACTGCTCGTTGGATAGAGACTCTAAGCACATACGACTTCCAGTTGGAACATAGAGCAGGTAAACAGCACGGAAATGCTGATGGCCTTTCACGTATTCCATGTGATACTTGTGCCTACTGCCCAAGGCAGGAACAGAAGGACATGCAGGATAATAACTCCATTCGAGTGATGACCAGATCTGGAAAATCACCAAACACTGGTCCAGAGCAAAAGGACTCCAACCGCCAATTGGGTTGGCTGCATGGCAAATCCATCACAGAAATCAGGAATGCCCAGAACCAAGACACATCATTATCTCCAGTCATCGCATGGAAGGAGACCGGCAAACGACCAAAATGGCCTAATGTATCAGCAAAAAGTCCGGCAACAAAAGCATATTGGAGCCAATGGGACCGCATTGAACTTAGAGATGGAATCCTCTACCGTCAATGGTTCGGTGATGGAGGACAATCTTCCTGGCAGCTTATTGTTCCCAGATCTTGGCGGGATGACATTCTCAAAGCCATGCACAGTGACTGTGGTTCAGGACATCTTGGAATAAACAAAACTGTTGCTCGGATGCATGGTCGATTCTACTGGGTGGGTTACCAACAAGATGTAACAGAGTGGATCAGGAAATGCGAGGAATGCCAAGCATGTAGAGCTCCAACAAAGAAGTTCATCGCACCTATGAATCAGTATCTGGCAGGAGGACCTCTGGAGAGGATTGCTCTTGACATTTTAGGACCTCTACCAGAGACTAGACGGGGGAATAAATATATTCTCGTACTATCTGATTACTTCACGCGATGGACAGAGGCATTCCCAAAACATGGAAGCAGAAACCATTACTAAGATTGTCATGGATGAATTCTTCTGTCGATTTGGTCTACCTTCTGAGATCCATTCTGACTAGGGCACTCAGTTTGAATCTAAACTGTTCCAGGGACTGTGTGACAAACTGGAAATTGCCAAAACAAGGACGAC